>DWRA01000016.1:0-50633 GCA_018250295.1 Spathilepia clonius
AATCCCAACTGAAGTCGACCACAGATGCGTTGCTACCCCTGAGAACTAAGTTGGAATGCCTCGTTAAGTTTATCTCCTTACCTTAGTTGCACGGATCGTGGTCACGGCAGAACTGCGGTGGCGTTATTCGTTATTATTTCTTACTTTCTCAAAATAAAACAATGAGAAGTTAGTAAAATTTTATAAACTTAATATTCGAACCAAATATTTCGACGAAACTTATATAATTGAAAGGGAAGTTTCATTGAATTGGAGTTAGAAAAGATCTTACAAACAGCCGTTCCATTTTCATATCACACATGAAGTTTCTTAATCCGGTGCACGTGGCTTCGGTAATGCTGTGGCTGGAGCGCTCGTTAAGCGAAGAGGGAGCATCTCGACCCTGACCCGCCAGGCCTCGCCCGCCACGGTCCAAACGTTCCACAGACTTGAACACGTTACACATATCACAAATAAACAACTGGAAACGTGAATAAAAGGCCAGAAGTATGATCGTTTTGTTGTATTGTCTTCTTACCAATGAGGATCTCACTATTCAAGATTTTTACTAGCCGACAATTTATTTTCAATTGCAAGACATAACAAAAAGAAATGACCGACTTTTCATAATGATTACTGCTTTTAATACCTGAAGATAGAGTGATAAGAACTTTGTTGCCTCTTTACCTGTGGTTAAGTAACTAACAATATTTCGATAGACTAGTTGACTCGTGTTAAAATATTTCAGTATAATGTGTATTTCTTATATCTATATAATCGGAGTATATCGAAATTAATTCATAGATGGAGACTTATGACTTCATATAGGTAATGCATATAGATCTCTGAAAGCAGAAATCACTAATGTACATACCGATGATTGACGGACTAATAGGTATCTATTTTAGCAAATTATTAAAAAAGTACTTAGCATTATTTCAAGATAAAATTGATAAGAAATTGTTATACATATTTTAACTGTAAATGACTTTATATCAAGTCGTATGAAGCTTTGCAGTTTTATTTACGCATTGTGTGACGTCACGGCACAGATGATCTACAAACAAAAATATCTGGTAGTGTTTTCGTCTATTTAAGAAAAAAGAACTTAATATCAAAATTTTGCTATTTTCCAAGTACAATAACGTGCAATATTCTTGTATGAAATTACCGAAAAATATACGCATTAAAGACATATTTTAAAAGAGTGTTACCTAGTTTATTAGCAAAGTAAATTTTACTTTACTATTAGTTCAAATAGTAGAAATTTTTATCAGAATATACGTCTACTTCCCCATGGATAAAGATATTCTTATTCTGAATTATTATACGTAAATAAGTTCTTGCGATCCCAGAGTACACATTGTCTTTAGCCGTTGAAGTCGATTAGATAACAAATAGAATGGATGGTCGATATCCAAACCATCGAATCATCTTTGTTGTTTGCCGTTATCTCCACCGCTATTGTGTGTTCTCATCCAATAGTATCTGTAAACACAATATCAAGCTTCACTTGAAGTGCACTGGTCCATGACGATAATACGAGGAACAAAAGGCTTAGAACACGAAAATCTTGATATTTGAACGGTTTAGCCAATTGATTATGTGTTTACTATCACTTTGCCGTTTGTATTATGATGTCGAATACTTGATCGCTTCGGTTTTCATTGTAGTTAGAGCCGGATACATTTTGGTCACGGATAAGCTTATTGAGTTTATTCCTTTGTAATTTACTTTAGTATTCCTATTCACATTAATGTTCCCAAAACGTGAAGGGAGTTTCCTATATTAGAATCAATATCAGATTAGACTCTTAACATTTACTAAGTACTTATGTATTTATCACTCATGTGAATTAACAATATTATAGATTTGGTTACGAGTGAATTTGTCAGGACTGAATACAGCACCAATTCGCGGCATTCTACCCCATATGTCATGTAGCAGACTGACAATTAAACCTAAGTGGCACTTGCATTGTTTTTTTACGTGATCTACCTTAAGGTAGTAAGGAAGCCTAGAAGCTTAATCTTCTAGTCTTCATATCAGTGCAATGCAGACATTAATGTCATTAAAATCTTTCCTCTTTTCGCATGTACGTAAATCTATTAGTGAAGCTCACTGTTGGACTGGATTGAAAAATGAAATAACTTTTGTGTTGTCCACCAATCGGTTCTATAGCAGCTATCCTGTGACTATCCTAACCTTCCTTAAGAACTTTGTTGCCTCTACTGGCGTGCGATACTGCAATTATGACTTTTGGTTTTGTTAAAGACCGTTTCTCTGTGTAAATACTCTTTAACACTTGATGATCACTTCATCATCAAATTATTATTTGAAACTTGTCTATTTTTTTTATTACTTTTCTACTCTTTGTATGGTAAATATTCATAACCGTATTAGATCAGGTTAAGCCAATAAGACTTAAAAACCAAGATACTAAAAAGTTTACTTAGAATTATATAAAGAGTACTCAACTTTACCTAATTCTCAGCATCATAGTGTGATAGTTACCTTAAAATTTCCGACACAAAAGCAGAATAGAAAATAATACAAACATAACACAAATAGTCTGTGTGCAATAAAGAAATGGTAGAAACCTGTGAAACAACGAACAGCCGAACAGCGCGCCTCTTGCCAGAGATAATGAAAAAAAGAACTGGGACAGGTGTCCCCCGCTCCATCTCTAATCGCTCGTATTATATACAGAACATAAAATATTGAGCTTTTGTCAAGTAACATAAGTTCTATATTGACGACAAAGCATGTTGCCAACAATGATTCGAATCTAAGCGAACGAGCAAACGATTATTAATATACGTCATACGAACTCATGATATTTTTTAATACCATACATGCACACCTGTAATCAACCCCTGATAATATTAAAGTCTACCTACCCGTAGTCGATCACAGATGCGTTGAAAATCCACAGAGAGTTCTACCACCTATAAAATATTAACAGTAATTAATGTTACAAGCCAGCTATGTGTATTTATTATAGTGTGTTTTACAAAAATAAATTACAATACATGAAACCTTCCCGACACTACTACTTTCCAGTATAAAAAAATCAGGCTATAACTACGCTTAACAACATTGTTGAACCGTAAAAGGTTTCGTTTATAGACAATCATTGATGAACAAGCATCAGGTAGATTCCGAATTTTTAAATGTAATTGCTACCTTTTACTATACCATTTAATCGCTACACTAAAATAAAAGTTATCAACAACAGGGCCTATACTATAAATAAAAACATTAGTTGAAGCAAGTTGAACGTTAAGAAAACCAACAAAAAGTGTATAAGAAATTCGCTCCATGAACAGCTTCTGTAAAACTACTTTTCTCGTATTATAAATTCTCTCCACAATCTTTGAGGACCCGCTGGTGTGTGAAAGGTGCGCTTTAGCGAGAAATTTGTAGCGCACTTGAAAATGTGTACGTTAGAACCACATAACAGAGAATAAGCAGAAATGGCGTAAATAAGGCATTACTTGTTTATTATATGGATCTTAGGGATTCCGAATATAAGGAGTGATATTATTAATTGTATTGATGATTATAAATAAAGATTTCTTGGCTAAGATACTTAATGCGGGTGCGATTTATAAAGGCTTTTTATTATTTCATTGTTTTACTTACATGTTAATTGATGTATAATGGTATAATATATTATTGGGTTTATGTGTTAAAACGTAACAAGCCACAAAAACTACAAATAAAAAATATAATTTAATTTAAATAGGGGATTTAATTCTTATCAAATTAAATTATTACAAGTTTCTAATGTTAAGTTTCTGACAAGTAACACTTCATAAACTTGTTTTTTTTTTTTTAATTTTCAATCGATTCTGTTATTGATAATTTCTTAAACTTAACGAGAATTAAATTCACTACCACAAGATATATATTTTATTATAATACAACCACCGACGTTTCTATTCGATTTAATTTTTCTGTTTAACATGTTACCTTGACTCACACTGCGCAAAGCAGACCCTCTGGGACGAAATCCACACAAGTTATTATAATATCATAAAGTATATCTACTCTATTTTCTATACAACAACGTAGATATACTAAACACCTTATTTAATGTTCAGAGGTACATATTTCACATTGATAGCAGATCGCGATGAGGAAGATTCTATAAGCAAAGGATTGTTATTTACCACGACAAAATATTTGCTACGCTTGTATTGCGGTTTAGTGTTGCACAATTCGTACTGTGTTAACTGTTATCTCATGTAGTAACTCATACATTAAAACTTGCGGTTATATTAAACTGCCAAGCAAAATTTCATCATGCTTACTTATCCATCTTATGCATCACCAGACTCATATGAAACATTGTAATTTGACGATACATCTTTTCTAAATCGGGTACTGGTAGTATTCAATTAACTTTATTTTTTGTGTGTAGGAATAGCAAACGAGCATGCAGTTCACCTGATGGTAAGCAGCAGCTGCCATCCGTGGACATTTGTAATCAACCCTTGATAAGCATAGAATCCTATCTGAGGTCGACTACAAGTGCGTTGCCACCCCTAAGGACTAAGTTGGTATGCCTATCCGAGACTCATATAGTCCCTTATCACACACCCGTCAAATCAGAAGACAGCAACGCTTGACTCCGTTATTATTAGACGGAAATAGGTATGGCGGTGGTGCCGCTGGAGTCGAACCACAAATGGTTCTACCACCTTCGATTTATTATTAGTTTTCCTTAGTGACCACTTAACGTAGAAGAATACAAAAATCAGCTATAGCTTTAAATTAGCAGCTTGAAATATAAGTTGACTTATGTACTCTAACTCCCCACGTCCCACGCATACATATTTGTGCAAGCTCTCGTACACCTTGCTATTGTACCAGTATTTGTTTTAACTTATATTCGGTTTGGTCAAACTTTCACGGCTCTTCTGTATGTTTGCGTCTATTTAGATAGGGCTAACGAGCTCATAATATTACATATTTTTTTCTACCAAAAATGCAAATGAACATACTGTGTGTAATTACCAGTTCAATAATATTTTTTGATGAATAAGGTGAATGAAAATTGTAACTGAAAATATGAACACTTCAAATAAACATCGTACATTTGAGCACCACTCTTCTTCTTCAATAAAAATCTTAAAGTAGGTATACAACAATCCATATTATAATCCAAAGTAAAACAGAGTGACAACTAGTTCACTGTTTATTAATTGGACATACGTTGGTCAGCTCAACTTGACAGAATTCCTATGAGGTTGAATGCGCCGGCGTCTTTGGCATATCGATTCTGCTTTAATATCAGCAAACTGTTTTTGGTCATTTTCTTTTAATTTGATCATAAAAAAAAATATGAATAGTACCTTCCATATAATTAAGTATATACGAACATAGATTTCATGCATAAATGCATGAACGAGTATGTCAAGTTCAAGTATTTGTATGAACCACTAACTCACAACCTTGGTGTAATGATTTAGATTTTTATATTGAATGAAATAAAAGATCTGTCATTAATTTACACCACAAATATTAGTTTTATAATCTACAGATTTTTATCAGTGGACGCGGGCCTGTGCCAACTCCGCATGAAATTTAATTATGTTGAGACGTCAGCTGACAAAACTAAATCTTGTTAGATAAACCATTTCAAATTTTCTGGAAACACAAGGTTATCTTAATTTTGATGCAATACTACTGTTTATCTTCATATTACTGACTGGTTGAACAAATTAACAGATATCAATTGTAACTGGCATATCATAACGGTCCATGTTATGGCCCAGATTTGGGTCAGGAACAGAGAGAAATGAAAATTTACTCAGATAATACTGGCATGGGTTTATTAACCTATTACTTTATTAACTAATATTTCGGATATCAGTTACTTATATCTTTTTTTGTCAACAGGTCAGCGGCCTGAAGTTCGAGACACAACTGCGGACATTGAACCAGTTCCCGGAAACTCTTCTAGGCGATCCCCAGAGACGCATCCGATACTTCGACCCCCTAAGGTAATAATAGCTAATGTTTCACATAGTGCAGTAGCACAGATTATAGACCCTCCTCATATTAGAATTGCGGGCCCGATGTAGAGTCGATTTTCAGCGTGAACTATCTTTCGTTAATCCGAGTTCAATCAGTTTCTAGCCCGGGTACTGAAATGCGCGGACCTGTCTTTATTCAATAATAATAATGATTTTATGTACATATTAAATTTTTCTTGACCTATTAGTAGAAACGTATCAGGTTTGTTTATAATCCCTTTTTTTAAACTTTGACTAAAATTAGTATAGGTTGACAATTGTTAAATACTAAATCTACTGAATTAGTAAAGAATATTATCGTATATTCTAAGTATTTTCAACGATAGTTGATGTACTACATTCTTTCCAGAAACGAGTACTTTTTCGACCGGAACCGACCATCGTTCGACGCCATCCTGTATTACTACCAGAGCGGGGGACGCCTGCGCCGACCCGTAAATGTCCCGCTGGATGTGTTCTCGGAGGAAATCAAGTTCTACGAACTGGGGGAACAAGCAACCAATAAATTCCGGTAATATATCATCATCATTACAAAATTTACATAATGATTATATGTTACTTCAATAACTAACAAATTTTGTTCAATTACAGTGAAGATGAGGGTTTCATAAAGGAAGAGGAGAAGCCCCTGCCATCCAACGAGCGCCAACGCAAAATCTGGCTGCTTTTCGAGTACCCTGAGAGCTCCCAGGCCGCGCGCGTTGTTGCCATCATCTCGGTCTTCGTCATCCTCCTGTCTATCGTCATCTTCTGCTTGGAGACCCTTCCTGAATTTAAACACTACAAGGTCTTCAACACCACCACCAATGGCACCAAGATCGAGGAGGACGAAGTCCCAGACATCACTGACCCATTCTTCCTGATCGAAACCCTATGCATCATATGGTTTACGTTCGAGTTGATAGTTCGATTTTTGGCATGTCCTAATAAGTTTAACTTCTTCAGAGACGTGATGAACATAATAGATATAATTGCAATCATACCGTACTTCATCACCCTGGCCACCGTAGTCGCTGAAGAAGAAGACACTCTGAACTTGCCGCGCACTCCAGTATCTCCGCAGGACAAATCTTCCAACCAAGCCATGAGTCTCGCTATCCTTCGTGTGATTCGTCTCGTACGAGTCTTCCGGATCTTCAAGCTGTCACGTCACTCCAAGGGTCTACAGATCCTCGGACGTACTCTCAAGGCATCAATGCGTGAACTCGGGCTTTTGATATTTTTCCTGTTCATAGGTAAGAACCATTGTCAAAGACAACTATTAAGTTATATATTTGTCATGTTTAAATCAAAACGGTTTTAATATAATATTAGATTACTTGCCCCAGCAACTTTTACCAGAATCGGCAATTGCAAGATTGTAATTGTTAAAGTACTTAACAATGAAATAACAAGTCTCATTCGATATTTATTGTTGGAGTAGTTGCGATGAGTCGTAGATGAATCTTTAATTAAATAAAGTAGACGGAGGTGTAGGGCTATAAACAATAATGCGTGGTGAGTGTGTCGTCGGAAGCGACAAGCGAGGAGCGCTCGCTGGCGGCCGCGACGCCGCCACGCCGCACGGAGCGACGCGAGCCCGCTGCAGTCGCGCGTGCACAACATGCTTTGTGTTCGCAGGGGTGGTCGTGTTCTCCAGCGCTGTCTTTTTTGCCGACAAAGATCGGCCCGATACCAATTTTTCCTCAATCCCTGACGCGTTTTGGTGGGCCGTCATTACGATGACCACCGTCGGCTATGGAGACATGAGGTAACCCCGTCGTGCGACCCGCCCGCGCCCGCTCGCACTCGCTCCCTAGCACTGAACGTCCCACTGTATTCTCCGTTGGTGTGTGCTTGTTCTTAAAGGTGTGGTCCTGTTCTCCTCTGCGGTGTACTTCGCCGAAGCCGGAAGTGAGAACAGTTTCTTCAAATCCATACCTGATGCGTTTTGGTGGGCGGTCGTGACAATGACGACCGTAGGATACGGAGACATGACGTATGATTCAGCGACTTCACCCCTTATTTCATCTCTGCCTTCTCGACATTTCATTTTATTCTCCAACCCCACATCGGTATCTTAACACAGTCGTGATTTCTTTCGCCGCATTATATAACTTTTGCTTTAATTTCAATTTATCGTCGGTTCGCCTAGAACTAAACCGATCATATCACGTTTTAATCATCCTTCTATAAATTATTATTGCACGTACGAGACTATTGTTATTTCTTATTATTTTGATTTGATTCTACTTTTTACGTCATTCCCTTCCTGAACTCTGTCAATTTTACATGAATGTATAGTTGCGGAATATTCCAATTAATTGTAATTATATTGAGCGTCAATTATCGTGTTTATGTTACTCTTATAAACAGAACATCGTCTGTGTGACAATCGCCCCTTCCAAAGCGTATTCATAAGAGCATTTGTTGCGATGCACTTCAACTCTAATATAATGATAGATAATTAGACAAGTATCTCCCTCGAATCGAGTTGAAGTGTTCTTGTCGGTGTAATTCCTACCTGTATCCTCTCTGGATGTCTTTCCTCTGTAACGCTTACGCTGAAATATATGTGCATCCACTCCGTTATTGGTGTTGTGATTGTTAAAAATGGTGTTGACACAATAGTTTATCGAAAATGGTGATCATTATCAAGATGTAAGTTAACATCACCACCGTTTCTTTAGTTTCTCATGTAGGGCTGCATTAAACTATTTGCTTTTAGCCACCAGAGTCCTCTGCATATCACATGTTGTTTCATTTGCCTTACCGAATTAATTTGTTTGGAATGTTCTGCAACTACACTTGCCTGAAATATGTGATGAGTTGTTCACACTGGAGCTACTATGTAAAATTGATGTTTTGTTCAGAATATTCATCGCTTATTTTCGTCGTTACGCATTAGTTACTACACCATTTTCGATAGTCAGTTAGTACATGTTAGTTCAAAAATTGCATGTATGTAAAGGTGCTACAACTCAATTATTTCGTTAAACAAAATATAATTTGTTTATGTTAAAAACACATGTTTTATTTTTTCAAATTCATTTGTTTATTGAGGATTTTTATATAAATTTTTGTATCATTACTTCAAACGCTTTGGCCAAAACTTTTCTACGTATATCAATTTAAAAATATACTTTTAATTAATGTGCGTGTTTTAAGCGTAACATTAGTATATTTTAGACAAAGTTTTGGGTATCGTGTGCTCGCGAAAAGCTCTCGCTGTGCGGTAAATTCTCACCAGATTGCTGTGACGAGCTATGGCGAGAATGTATGGTGACGGATGGAATTGTAATGCTTTGCAAAAAGCAGCCGTGCGATTGGTTTTAGGATTTTACTGGTGATTAGAAACTTAGGGTGTTTTTTTCATTTTTTGTTGTTTTATGAACATTTTTCATTAAACTGAATTTATATTGTTTTGGTGCAGCACCAGTAGGTTGTCATTACGTTATTTTGAAGCATGTCGCTTTGTCAAAGGGTCCATGAGAAACAATTTTAGTCATAAGAATCACGATTTCATTTAGTTTTGTTTAGTAACAACTTGCGAATTGTTTCGACTACCAGTTGTCTAATAATATGTTTGATATTAGGCCCGTTGGAGTATGGGGAAAGATTGTGGGTTCGCTTTGCGCTATCGCTGGTGTGCTCACGATCGCGCTGCCCGTTCCTGTCATCGTGTCGAACTTCAACTACTTCTACCATCGTGAGACCGATCAGGAGGAGATGCAGTCGCAGAACTTCAACCACGTCACCAGTTGCCCTTACCTTCCCGGCACAATGGGCGAACCCTACCTGAGTGAGTAAATAATGATGCATTACATAATGCACCGTTCTAAGCAATTTTCGTATTTCGTTTATTGGTATACCGTAACATTATATAATAACATAATGAAGCACTTACTAGTTACTTTTATTTTTAATTATATTTTATCTTACACACATTTTTTAAATCCTTGAAGGTCTGCGCGATCCTAACGTGCCTATATTTTTTATTTAGGTTAACGGTTGCGTCAGAAAAAGCAGAAGTTAACGATACACCGTTAATGCATTAACTTTGCCCATTTTTGTGAACGAGCTAAAAGTTCGTTATTAATATTCTATGAGACGGTTATTTTTGTGCGCACATGTATACTTTTATAAACAACAGACTTGTCCGATAGAGATTGGGTAAACGACAAGCGAAGATTGTTTTTTTGCCAAATTGTTTATCCATCGATAGATAAAATAATGAAGTTTCTTGGCTCACTTCCAACGTCAGAACATTATTCAAATAATATGAATTAAATTGTACGCAGAACTGATAGGCTGCCAACATGCCCGTAATATACAATAATGATTTGATTTGACATGAAGTTTTTCGGACATATTCCACGGTTTTGGCACTCGTTGCCGGGGAGACAAGGTCCCAAAGCGGCTGCTCGGCTCAAGATTATCGCCGCCTTTTCCCACTTCACGTGCGCCCTCCACCTCTCGACCCGCCGCAACTTCAATAGAGTTAGTTTGCACTTCAACCCTACTTGAATTTTATACCGTCTGTTAACTTAGAAATAGGAAAACTTTAATGAGAAAGCTAATTTAGTACCAATTGCAGTTTATATTTATATAAAGTATTCCATTTAAAGCAAACGAACGGTGCACTAATTTTAGAGCACAATATATTTTAATAGCGGACCATTTTGGCACTTTTATACCATTGATTTGCGAGTCTTCCTCGTGGCCCGTTTCAGTTAACGGAGAATGGGAAGCTTTGTGTTTGCATGTAACGCTTTTTATTTTTATTTGTTTCTTTTATTTTTGTTTTCGGCACTTTCAGGTGGGAAGGACGATGAAAAGGACGAGTTATGCAGTGATCAGTGACATTTAGTAGTGCCTTAGTCGTTGTAGTGCGTACTCGGCGTGGACCGCGAACTAAACTGTTATCGACAGAGACGATCTTTGTGATATTAACGTGTAAGGCGGAATAGTGCAGTGTTCATGTAAATATTAGTTTAAGTGATGTAAAGATGCGATAATAAAAATTGTTACTTATTTTTTTCTCCTTTGAATGAGCGTAGATACGTACCTGTTAATTTTGCAAAATAAATTAAAATTTTGTTGTTACATATTGACGACATGGCATATCAAATTATTAAATCGATAATTTTAACATAGAATAACATAGGCATGTTTTACTTATAATTTATCGCCAATTCATACGTTGAAGCAACATAAACTTGATCAATTCCGAATCGATTAAACAAGTGTTTTTGAAATATAAAGGCGATAAACTTGTAAAGCTTAGTATATTCTTGACTCATATACGCACTTGCGTACATTGGAACTCGGCCCAGGAGCGAAACATGCCGAATATTATTCCACTGCCATAGGACTGTAGCTGCTTAATACGATACTACTTATTAGTAAGCGTTTAACTATATCAACTTGGAGCAGTAGATATAAAGTAATAATAGCTTCGTAAATTGTACTTCTAGTAGCTATATAAAGCGAAATAAGTAATTAGAACATTTATACCGTTATTAAAACATGAGACCCGCCATATGCGTTTTTAACATAGCTTGGAAAAGTATTTTTTTGTAATAGCAGATAACATACTGTACGTACCTATTATTGCCTATCATTAACGAAGTATAACGTAACCTCCTTAATTATAGTGTCAGGCTTTTACTATTAAAAATGGTTTGGTTAATCGAGAATTGCTTTTTGAAAAGGCTTTTGTGAAACAATAGCTATCTAGGCAAGTAATGAACATAAATGGATCAATATGTTTTACTGCACTTTACATTTTGATTTTATTTCAAGTGTAATGTAATACCGAAGCAATTTTACAATACAGGTAGATACTGTTATGCAAGATGTCAAATTTTTGTTTAAACTGCGAACATATTGAACAACAAACGGTGCTTTATATGTACAGATGGAGATACCATTTTTTTTTGTTCTCGAGGGGGAAACCTTCAAAAGGTACGCAGTACCGAGGGAGTGGCACAGGGTTAGATGGGATTCTTACCGCACTAAAACCTCCCCGGTGGCCGTTCTTAGCGCTTCTTGGAGAACTCCGGGATCTCCAACGGAACCCGACCGGAGCCCTCCAACCGCGTTGCCCCATCAGGCTCATCCCGGGCGAGCGCGGGCGATGCGCTCGCCGCACCATCTGGTGCACGACGATATACGATCGCACATACCACCACCTTTCCCGGGGTCTATCAATGGACGGTTCGATCTCCTACTCTTACCGCCCGAAACCCCAGAAGCACCCTTTTAGTCGCCTCTTACGACAGGCAGGGGCTACCGTAGCCCTATTTTTCTCCTGAGATGGAAATATTTAATGAAACTGCAACCTACCTACCTACCTATAAGATTAATTACACCATTGTAGTAACTTTTTTTATTATTTTGTTATTATGTAGGTATTTCATTTTTACAAAATATTGCTTTATAGTACCTAAGTTTATTATTTTGCTTGTATGTTTTTTATTTTTAGCATATAGGCCTAAATGTTTGCACCTGGATTTATAAAGTAAGTTGTATTTTTTATCATATATCCTCTATGTGCCGCTTTATTTTAGAAACATAGTATTTAGAATTAATGAAAAAATTTAAACCTTCCACTTAACATTTCACTAAAATAATTCGTATCTTTCATCTTTCTATAGGTATATAAATATTTCATTAGGTTTAATATTTCAGTTATCTATTCAACACTCTTAGTATGAGTTCGAAAATTATCTCTTTTATATTAGTAAATTTATATAATACTGTTTAAGCTCACATAGTGTAATAAATTGTAGTTCCGTTTTCTTATATAATTTCCTTTTCTTTTTAAATGGCTGTATTGCCTTTTAAATTACTAGATACAAAAAGAAACTTTATATTGTTAAACCTGTTCGCTGTTGTAACTCCACGCATTCCATAGTTTAATAAACAAATACGTGTGCATTATGTTCCTAACTGTACCAATTGATATTAAGTTCAACTAAATACAACTTGTGAGTTCAACTTAATTTGATTGATAGATTAATACAGTCTAAGTCTCACTTACTGATCGAATTATTACCGTCACTCTTTTACACCATACCATTAAATCAATCACATACAAAGAAATATTCAATCAATTTGGTTTTTAGATGGATTGCAGTGTATTCTAATAGGTTATATTCTGACAGAGTACAAAAGAAGCGATATTAATATTAAACGGCAGTTAATGCATACAAAGTAGCTCGGAATTCTATTCGTGCATCGAATAAATTTTCCATTGAAAAATCTTTAGCATATTCGTTTTTAAACAACGTAGTACAAACTAGGTGTTGAGTAAAAGTTTGGTTAGGCCTTGCACTATTGCGATGTAAAGTTGAGATTATATTAAAATTGTGTCAATTTACCTATGGCACTTAGCAAGTAAATAATTACCGAGACTGTAGATTAATAACGATACCTATAATTTCGTAAGTAACGTTATTAATCCATAGTTACATCGTTATAATTCTACCAAATAATATTTCACTTGTGTTCCGCATTTATCAAAAATTCTATTTAATTTACGATCATTGACGCTAACGGAACTCACACTCGACCTTTTATTTTTTATTGTAATAGTTAGCTTGCACTATAACCACGTGAGTTTTGCTGTTTTATAAGTAGAGCAAAAACTAGAACTGTCACCAAGTTTATAATGGAAACCCTTTCATTAATTCCCTTTGTTTTTATTACATTTAAGAAAATTATCAATAATAAGCCTTATTTTATCAAAATTTTAATTGGTTACTTGTTACGATTCAAAAGATATAGATACCTTTACATGTAGGACAGACGGTCGGCATAAACTTACTAAGATTCGATACGTAAACTGGCGGCACTTAGTGTGCCTTATAACAATTCTAGAGTTTTTGACAGATATTTCACGTCCTGAGCTTGTATAGTTTCAGGGCCGATTCAGAAGAAGTCGTCAGTGAGCGACGAGTCGTCATCGGACGTGATGGAGCTGGACGAGGCGGCTGTGGCGGACCAGCAGCTGGAGCTGAACCTGCGCCGGCTGCGCGAGGAGGAGCGCTTGCTGCTGGAGCGGCAGGCCGCCATGGAGGCCGGCGCCGTGGACGACTTCACGGCTCTGCAGAACCAGGACGCGCTGCGGCTTAATCATGTTAGTACCTTACCACAAATTGTAGGGACCTAATACATTCAACTATACTGTATTTATAGACCGGACATACGGAAAAGGTATTATCCTTAATTTAATATTAATTGGTAATAAGTAGGTAAACGTAAGTCAATCTGAGGTGGTCCTTGTAAAACGAGATGAGTATCCCGCACTATAGACTTATATTAAATTTCCTTGATACAGACAAACGTTTAAAGTTAGAAACATTCGTATTTGGACTCCACCGGTACCATCGGCATTCATTTAGGCAACACAAACGTGATGAAATTCTAAGATTAAGATAAGTAAGATTCTAAATTTAGTGTTATACCTGAAAACTAGTTTAACGTGATCGTTCGAGATTATAGAGGTCAATGCCTGATTTACCTGCATCCCTGTAAAAGATAATATTATTACTATGTTATTACCTAAGTATATCGCAACGCTTTATTTTCTAGTTATTTCTATGTGTATACATAGAAATTACAAATTTAATTAATTAAATTACTTTTTACTAACTTTATTCCCAAAGGTTCCAATAGAAATCGTAGATATTTCTGTCTTATAACAGTTAGCTGCTTACTGTTATAAGTGTTAGGCGCCGCTGTTTCTAACTAGTATATGGGTTTGCTAAACTAAGTCCACAGCGATGTATCAATGACTGACTTCAAACAGTTTATCCTACGTGGATTAATTACTGATAAATGTAAATTACCAATCTATGTCACTAAAGAAACACGTCGTCAATAATATTGATAACCCTTTGAATTATAACAGTCTCAATAATACCATAAATTGCAGCTCCGCCAGCACGAGGTGCAGAAGCAGCTGGCCATGTTGGCAGCGCGCGCGGCGCGGCGCCAGCGGGCTCTGGACGCGCAGCGCCTCGAGCGCGCGGAGGCGGCGCGCCCGCGGGCCCTCTGCAACGTGCGAGTCAACCACCTGCACGCCGTCGAGGCCATCGAGACGGACGTCTGACCAACAGGTGGGTGGCCCCGACCCTCGCGCGCACCCTCCGCCACCCTCACTACACCGATCATAATAGCCTTTCTAACTTGAAAGTAATAAAACTAACTTTGTACCTCAGTCTTCCGTGCGATGCAACGAATGTTCAAGACATTTCCTTCGCTGCCGTTCCTGAAGAACATTATTTTGTAACGGCAATGGTAGATGCGAAAATACAGCTTCCATAAAATCGCAACCCACATTATCCTGAAATACCTATATTCTCACCTAAATCGACAGTAATTCCATACCATGATGAAGCTAACACTCGAAGGATTCAGATATTTTAAATTTAAATATACAGTTAAAACAATCTTGCTATGTTACTTGTTATTAAAGATTTAATATTGTCATGCGTTTTTTTAATTTATTTATTATTAATTAATTTAAAAAAATCGCATTTTACAGCTAATATTATTTAACAATTTATTTAATCCTTTGTAACATCCGCAATCCTAAAGCTTTTCCAGCAATTTTCCATTATTGAAAATGTGTTTACAATTTTTGTTTAATTTTAACAAATTGAATAATGCATCATTATTACATTCACTTCATTTTATTAGACAACCATTCGGCTGGATTGCTAGAAGGTAATAAAATATCAACATGTTCACTACTCATTTATTTACTTTCATGATCTATTCCCTTTAATTTTCCTTCTAGAATGAACTACCCGATTTTCCGTCTTTGTAACAATATCCGAGACCTTAGCAGTTTGAAATTTAACGTACACCGTAACGTAAACCGCGCGTAAATAGAACGAATAGACCCTATTGTGCTTGATTACAATATTAACATACCCTACACAACTATAAAATAAAATTACCATGGAAGAAAAACTTAATTTGAAATGAAGATAATTACGTAAGACCAATTTTACTATAGGTATTATAATGACCTATGACTAGTTATCAGAAGAGTAGATACATTAATAATTTCTTACTTTCTTTCTTATAAATAAAATAAATAATCAAATTGTCTTCATTTTACGTCAAACTGCATGGGTCTCGTGAAAAATCTAATCTGTTTTACTTAGCCCCTTTTTTCTTATTTCGTTGTATGAAAGACGAAAAAATATTTTTCCGTTACACAGTAAATTATAAAATTGTCTACAAATCCAACAAACGAGGTTCAAAATTGTGCAAAGAATATTTGTTTAAGGATAAGAAAGAAGCGAAAACATCACTTATACAGCTATTCAAAGGAAAGAAGCGTAATAATTTGGCACAATGCAATAGTAGCTAACAGAAGGTCGTTTGAAATAGCGAACCATACCTTGCGCCGAGAATCGACTTTCAGCAGACAGGTCTCATTGGCTCCCAGGGGATTAAAGCGTTGCAACCGATACCGTTATTGACACTGCTATCCGTTAGCTCGAGCTCTCCCGAGATGGGATCCATAAATTGCAGCTCCGAGCGAATAAACGTCGCTTCCTCCATTATTTATTAACATAACCCAGTTCGATTCTGCTTTTGTTTGCGTATTCGTATTGGATATTGTTTTACTTGTCATTGGTGATAAAATATGTATCGTATAAAGCAACATATCGAAATAGGTCTAGCATTACAATGTATAAATTAACGTATAAAATAAACATAGATTTCCTTACACATTTTCCATTTTCCTAATCATTTCTGTAATATAATGATTTACTATATCTATCTTCCCATAGTAACATTTTTAATGGGTTTATTAATGTGGCAATCCCGTAGAATTTTGAAGTAAATAGAACCTATATTTCTATTTAGAATTAGTAATAAATTTATGCTAGAGAACGTATTACACCTACATGATCTTTATAAATATAATGATCTCTCGTGAACGGTCAGAAATGTACTAGGTCAGCTTTATCGAGAATCATCTCTTGGGAGAATCGTTGTGGGCGTGTGGAATCAGATGTCGAAGATATAATTTAAAGACTTGACAAGGGCTTTACTTCTCCGACGAATAGAAGGGATTAAAACTTTTTCAATCATTTTTAGACACAGTCATATAAAGTAATCTAAGTTTTGAAGTACCATCAAATATTAGCTTACGAGAAGTTCATATCTGGGCTATTGCTTCCCTAAGAACATTGCGTGTATTCGCCGGATCTATACATTTTTATTGAAACTTGTGAGAGTCTTTCGACATGCACGTGTTCGGCCTCCCGTTAGATACAACATTCGCACGTGAAGATGAAAGTAAACGCTCGTTACCGAAGCAGTGACAGCGGCAATCAGTCGAGGGACTCACGGCGCGTTGATCGGCGTGAATGGATGCGGAGGGCTGGATCGATACCCGCAGTCTCGCGCCCGTGACGTCACGCCGCCTCGCGCCACGTGCTCGAACTACACTGTTGTCGACTTCTCATCCCAGCATTAACAATTCACGAAAGCAGAATGCGGGCCACTTCCCTCGCTTGCGTTCAAGTTCACACTCCTGACACCGAAATAGAAATAACCAGACTACTTGGAAATATAACGCAGTGGAGGCCATTTTCAAGCGCCTATTAATAGATAAATGCTTTGAAATTGCTTTGTGGGTTAATTATCGTAACGACTTCATCTATGCGAGTTTCATATGTTTAGAAGATAGTATTAAAGAAGTTATGAAAGAAAAATTACATTTTTACGAAATTATCGGCAATAATATTTTTCAAAGTAGTATATACAGCAATATGAAATAATCTTATTGCCTAATCAATATAATACATCTATTACTTCAATCAATAGGTAGTATACCTACCTATTGAAATAACGCAACCGAGTACTGAGCATAGGTATACTCGTATATGAGTGAGAATTTCACACCACAATACTCACACAACGTTTTAAATCCCCGTCAAAAATTTTACAACTGTCTTAAAATTATTTAAGTATTAAATAGGTTTAAGTAATATAAAACACGAACGCGGTTACTTAAGAGTGATGCTATGTTGTAACAGTGGAACCTGTAGTACCATGGACTTTGCTATAGAGTTCTCCTTATTATAAAAACTTCCTTCTGTTCAATCTTTTTCCAATACTTGTGATATTATTTCGTATATCTACCACCTATTAGATGTCATTTACAGCTAAGTTTGACAGTGGTAGTCGCACGCAAGGTAAACGTTTTTTGAACCAAAAATTATTTCATTTAATATGATTCTCTCGTGAATAACTTGCTTCCTAGATTAAAAAGGGTAGTAATATTTTTGACTATACCACAACTTGTTTGTCCTGACAGCTTCATATCATTGTCAATTTACAACCAATAAATTGTAATAAGTAGTTAGTTTGAAATTTTACGTGATTTTGCAACAAGGAAAGGAAAATCTGGTGAACCGTAGTAAAACATTTCGAATCAAAAGTGGAAAAACAAAACCAAAGCTAGATTATAATAAGACAAAATAAAAGAGGCAGTAGCGCTAATATTGCGTTATTCGAAAAATAAATGACCTTATTAAGCTATTTAATTTAAAATCTGAAGTAGGTTATTTTTTTTAATAAATGTTACTTTTTAAAAAGGTTCAATATTGCATTATAAACAATGTTTACGAAGGAGAAAATTAAGGACATTCCATGGTAAAACAACCCCGTTCTCATTTTCTTTTTCAAAACCTAAAAATCATATATTTAAATCCTAGACATTATTTTAGGTATAATACATATTTGTACGTTAATGTATGTAAAAACATATGTAACGCTTAAAATACATTACGTATTCGTAAATTTTGAAATAAAAATTTGAAGCGAAATACGTGTCCAAGGTACAACAGGTTCCTGTATACTTGTAATTGGTAAAATCTAAAAATAACAGAACAGTGAGCGTAACTTTCGTATCCAACCTAAAATTTTAGTCCAAGTAAAATTCATATCCATGGTTTAATTAATTAGTACAGGTAACTTCTTTCTTTGTTTACCTTTTATATTGTAAAATAAAATAATCATTATGTTTTTTCTTTTATTTTTAATATCTGCTATGAATACCTAAATCTATCTATCTATCTGTACCTACTTCTTCATTTATTTTTAACTTTATTTTTCCGATATTTATAACTGCGAAACATTAATGGTAATTTGAATTTTGTACTTCCAGTCGTTGTTGAAGTACATCATTCGCACACCAGCACTGTGTAAGTTGAAAATACGATAAAGTTATGCATGTCCCTTATGCCAAGTTTACATGAAGCCAGTGCGTCAAATGAGAATTATATAATTATACCAAAGTAAGTTAACGACATAGAACGAGTATGAGTTAGCAAAGTTACCTTCCTTTTTAACTAACAATATCTGATAAAACTTTTATTGGATAATTATGTTCTTAACAATTGGTACAAGCGCCGTACTAACATCTAAATAAGTGCTAACATTGTAACAAGCAAGAATAAGTAGTTGAGTACTATACGTACGTTATTTAATCTTGCTAGCCTGGTTTGACACACTGGCCTTGTGTAATCCCGGCATTAGAGCCGATGTTCCGTGAAACACAGCAGAGCGTCGATGTCTGAAAGCCAATTAAAGCGCCGTCTCGAACTGCATGTTCGGAGCCTTGTTGACGACTGTATCTTCTTAATTTGTAGTCTTAAAATTCAACAACTTTTTACAACGATGCGATCACGATTCAAAAATAATCAAAAGCCTATGCGACTCGTAACATTTTATTTGTAAATCATCGTTCTAAGACAAGTTTTTTAGAAGATGACGAATGCAGAAACCAAACAAAGGTAGGGATTCTAGTGGCTAATGTTACACGATTTTCTTATCAGCCGTCCTTTGCCATGCAGCCAACATTACAATATTATGTGTTTTTCTGTAATATTATATTGAATATTACGAATTGAAAAACCGGCAACAAGGTCCATAAGGACATGTATTCGTGCAGATATCTCGCTCTGCTGAACGTTGATGAAACTCCGGCTTATATGTGTACCCGCCGGTCTTACGTTCTATATACAATACAGTAATCGATAATTATATCCATGAAACTAGCAAAAATTGCAAGTTGTGTATTTCATAACCATATCATAAATCGGAAGACACCTATCTTGTTCAGAGGGACACAGCACGTGCACCGGCCATATCTTACACCCCATGACTTCGAGTTCATGAAACCATAAAAGACTATTATGTTAATTTTATAAATAGATAACGTTGGTCAGTACATACAAAATATTCTATGTCGTTTTAAATGGAACATTACAACTCATCACATTATTCAGTAAAATAAGTGAATGTTGCTGATATAGCAGAGTTTAAAACTGTTCAAACAAATAATTGTTGTCTTATTGTATTGTACTTATACGTACGTACTGAGGTGTTTAAGAGTGGAGGTGCTCGTGACTGATATCGATGACAGCGTCTCGGTCTTTGATCCTCGCCTGTTTTCGACCGATGGTTATTCTCTCTGGCTGTGTAACGTTTTCCACCGAATTATTGATATGTGGGTACTTTTGTGTTGTATGTGTCTTTTTTCTGTGAAGTTTCTTGTTTTGTACCACTCAATTGGCAAACAGCTCGCGATCGATACATACGTTGAGTCGTCGAGCATCAAAATTATCTTAGATTACTTTTGTGTTCCTATTCGTTACGTTGTGCGTTGTTATTGTGGACTTAGAATTTGTGACTCTGTGGTTGATATTATTGACTAGCATGTGACTCCCTACGAATGTCGCACGAACTTTACAATTTATGTTACACAGTCGTAGCAGTCTTATGCTTGCGTGATACTGTGAGTCCGCCCGAATTTACATCAAACAATACGAACTTCAACGACTCGAAAATCAAAATTTCTTCACAGGTCGACTGGTCGTTCTCAAAATTCTCTTGGACAACACTGATGACACAATAATTGAAGTACAGTCGTTTTAGAGGAGAAAATTGGCATGGATCTGACGACGGCGATCAGTACAATTGGCATTTCGGCTCATGAAAACAACGAATCATAATTCGGTCGGACTCGAATATGTACTTATCGATTTGAGTATAGATTCAAGTGCAAATAAACACGACTGGCATATTGTGGCGGGTTGGAAGTAATTTCGGCTCCCACTTACATTACTTTGAGCGCTGCTTGCTATTTTAAAAATGCCCAAAATTGCTACATTCCGTATAGTTATCGTCAAACTTTATGGCTCCAACAAGCGTAGAAGAACGGGAAATCGAGACGCGTCCAGCCCCTTCTGGCTGTTCCACGTACAAGATCCAGTCTCGCCGAATATTCCTAAGGAGGCATAAAGTTTGGCGCGAATTATACACTGTTGGATTTTGAGCAAGTTTAAGCGCTCCAAGTGAAAGCGCCTTTCGAGTTTAGCGATTGATGTGCAGATGGCGTCCAGCATGGCTTGATGGTCCCCGCTGTCGAACCTTCCATAGCAGATGTTGTATTTATTTTACATGTTTCTTACTACTTTAGAGCAAATTGACTAAATTTGACAAAAAAAGCCTCCATTTAATTTTATGTTAATATTTTAAGCAATTATCTTTTAATAGCTTATGACTGGCCACCAATAATATGACTACAAGTTATGATTTCAGTTTTAATAAAAATCGAAAGTCTTAACATACGTATTAACAGCACGTCATAAGTGAAATAAAATGTTTTTCCGATATTCAGGCATTGTAAAGTAATTGCCAATATAGCAATATTGTTTGTTTAATAAGAAAATAGTGAATAATTGGACTATTTGATTTCTCTTCTTTTTGATCAAGTCGCCAGTTGATAATACTTATCGTATAAAATAAAGTAAACAACACAAATAAACAGAATTATCAAAGACTTGAATTTAAATGAGTAGACAATGAAAAGATATTAAACACATTAATCTTCGAATAATCTCTAATATAGTTATGTGATGGCGTGTTTCAGATAAGGCGAGCGGTGCCGAGACGGCCGAGCCGTGCGGTGCGCACGCTGTGTGGCGCGGCCGGCTGCCGGCGCGCTCGCCGCCACTGTGCCACGTGTAAGTGACCACGCTAAACGACTGCCAACCTGCGCCAGCCTCATGGTCTTCTTTCATCGATGAACTTATAAAAGTGCTTAGTTTAATCTCCGTTAATCACATATGAAATGTATTTATCTGCAATGACAGTGGATGTAACCAGTCACTAAAACTATATATATAAATATTGATCTACTACAATGTTCTTAACGACGATGATGATACAAAAAAATATACGCTCGCCGCGAGCGTGACTCCTTCTGCCTCCACGTTTGTAAATAAATTCGGACTGCTTACCTATAGCTTGGACACTTTCTATATTTCGACACACGTGTACCTAACGTTATGACTAATTTTAGCGTTACAGAAAGACTAGTCTTAATAATAGGCCTACTCGTACTTATCCTTGTTTCCTTTCGCGATGACGTATGGGGCGATTTTGAGGGAGTCCCGATCGCGGCGAGGCCGCACACGAACATGAGCCCGGAGGCCGCGCCCACCGCAATGCGCGCCGATGCGCCCGGCGCGGCCGCGCGCCCTCCGCCGCACCACCGTGCCGCTAGTCGCCTCCAGTGATAAAGACACTCCACTAGCAGGTGACCGCCAAGCGGTATACGAACGCGTCCCAGTGTCGACGCGCACGGAATGTATTTGTAAGCACACGAGTGCTCCTGGGGTCGCGCCCACCGGCGACCCGCACGTTCGGCTAGGGTTGCATTGCGCCCAGCCGTGTTGGTTGGTATCGCCGCAGAAGGCTACGCATCGCCCCGAACGCCGGGATGATAGGCTTTGAATTTGATCACTATCCGATTGGTTTTCGAACGCTTGCGGTATCGATGAAGAAGCATTTATGGATGGAGGAGGAGGCCGCGACCGAGCGTCGCCGGCCTCGCTGGTCTGGAATGTAGTTATAAGTTATTTATGTTATATGTTGTGAACATTATATGAGTATAAGCGTGCAACGCGGTGCCGCCGCCGCACACCACCTTCAAGTTACTGTGTGTTTTGTAACAGCCTCGGATACCGTTTCACGCGCATCATTTTAACGTAGTTTACTGATAAAACATAGCGTTTAGACTGTTATATGTGTACTTATTTATAATCGGCTTTAAAATACTTTGTTTCATTGAATACGGACGGTTGTGAATATCAGCGACGGAGAAAGGAGTGTGTGGTTATTGGATATTGAAATAATTTTGCCAAGCAAGTCCCTTTGACCCAAGCGTAAATCACCCAATACCGAATATTTGAAAACTGTTAATTCATATTTCACTTGTAATATAAAAGCGATATTGCTGTAATTCCTTGTAACACTGTCTTTAACACTGTGAACTGTCGTAAAAATCAGTTGACGCTTGCTTGGCGAGATTATGCAACCGTCGCTGATCGCGACGACGGTAGCCTTTAAATACATACATATCCGAAAACAAGTGAATTTATCATTATCATTGTTACATATTTATCATAACCGAGTGTTTATCTTTATTGGCGCAATCGACCAAGATTCCCGAGCTTAAGCCAAGTTTGAGTAACTCGGGCAAATTTTGAAAGTCGGGCGAATATTCCGAGGGGTACAGTTAGGCAAGTAATTATGTGAGCGATAATATTTTTTAATCGCTGTCGTGAGCTTTTAAAACGTTTCTTATGAAATTAGTTAATTAATGAATCTTAAAGCATATCAAGGTGATTGCTCATACATTTATTTATGAATAGGTATAATTGTAATTTGTGTGTAGGTATACTTGTAATTTGGATGTAACTAATGAGACTACTCCGACAGCGTGTATATTTTGATTATATACAAATGTGTTCCTTCAATTAAAGTAAATTAAAGCAATTATCTATTCTAAAAAATCCAAATTTAAATTTAAGTTTAATGAGTTCGTCGAGGCAATATCGGCTTGCATAACTACGTGCCCGGTCAGTCGGCCTGTGTGGCGAAGCATGCGTACTTCGTTTTTAATTGTTTCTTGTTAAGGCATGAAACATTTGAGATAATTTTCATCATATCATTATTACGTATTTCATAGCGTTAAACATTTAGACGAAAAGACATATTTATGCCCTATATTTAGAGTAGAGTAGCGTAGCGATATTGAGAGCATAGGTTAAGTCCTCCCGTTTCGTGGTCCCTTATATTTTTCCGCCGAACTTGTACTCGTTACCCAAGGCTAAACCAGAATGAATAGACGCAACTTTCTATATTCGTTAGGTTAATACAAGAAAGAATAGGAGCTGTCGTATATGTAACATTTTAAATCTAGATGTGCAGTAGAGGTTGTAATCGAGTATTGATAGAGGGGTGCGCGACGGGACGCGGGCGCCCGGGACCCGGGAAATATCGTAACGGCAAGGAATTCGGATCGAAGCGGAAACGTCACAATATCGAAAGGCGCCCTCGTGCCGCTGCGCGCACATTTTTGCCAAATATATTATTATCATATTAAGTAACGAAAACAAATATTTAACCATTATTAATGTGAATTTATGTGTCTATATGTTAGATAATAAGTGATCGGTGTCATAGCATTTATAGCCCATACTTATAGTCCCGAGGTGCGATGTCGCTTCCACTTCGAGCTTCACTCTCCTGGCGCTTGATCATACCGTCATTATAAATTAATAAACCTTGGCACGGCAGGAAGTTACTTATGAACACGTCGACCGGTTGAAGGTTTCGTCTATTTGTAATGGCGCGAGATTCTCCTCAGCATTCCTTCGCGATTCTATCACGTAGTTGTCAATATATTGTCTCAGAATTATTATAGGTGTACGTTTGTGTCAATACATGTATTCGATATTAAAATCAGATTTTAGTTATAAGTTTCGCCGGGTTGTCACGACATAGATAGCTGCACCGCGCGTCTCCCGCCGGTTGCCAAGCGGTAGTCTTCGTGCTTGCTCGTGTAAACCGGGCATTAGCGTGTTGATTTCTCGTAACATTCAGTAGGTGGATTGTGGTGCAAAAAATGCAATTCCAAATATACCATTGAAATAAACGTTAAAAGTTACATTTATTTAGAACAAACTTGAAAAGAAATATCATTCAGTATACCGTAACGAACACGAATGTAAATTCGTTCAAACGTCGGTCTAATCGTATTTAAACAATTAAAAGGGAGATCTTTTAAAAGTCATGCGATCACTGGCTAAGAATGACGAGCTTCTAGCCCCGTATAATCATATCTAGCTACGGAAAGACGCCAGAAGATGACCAGCAGCATCTCTTGGTCGGCAGGTTATCAAGTGAGGCGATAACAATTATTGGAGGCAATACAAAAATTTACCATCAAAAGTGTCTGTCAGTACATTTTCCAAAGGTCATTGAACTAGAGAAATATTTACAAACTTTACAACATTTTATCGTGTTTGGAAAAATACAGGCAGGCACTCTAGATGCAGAGAATTATATCAGGATTACTTGTTTTATAGGAAGTTGTAGCCGATTGTAGCCATGTATAGTAGAAGAGTCGTTACGATTACCCCTACTTGCACCACCAAAGTATCAGAAAGAATCTAACTGAAGTAAACTAATTTATTGAAAATTTTCGTAGAGAATTGATTAGTTTAGAACGGAAGAGACTTTCTCCTTACGACTAAAATATTAGCAAGAGAAAGAGAAAACCAAAAGCGGTCAATGTAGGACCATTAACTTCGGATAAAATAAAAAAAAATTGTAGATACATAAAGATTAATTGGGATTAAAAGAACGATAGCATCGAAAGCAAGTTAGAATGAAGACAAATACCAAACGTTGAGTAATATCACTGATGGGCGAAATCTTTCTATCCTACAATAAATTAGTCAGCATCAATTTTGCACCACAAAAGGAAAGTAATAACATGTTTTGGGTAACCGAGGCTGTTGCATTTAACTTTATTGTGTCCATATTACAATATATTTGTATGTTTAAATGTAGTAGACATACATGTTGTGTAACTCCTTTTAATATACAGCACTCGGGTCCAGGTGACTGGTCTAACGGAACATATTTCGGTTAAAAAATATTATTTGTGTTACAGTTGACTTAATTCACAACAATATTTATATTATTCACAAGACAGTAGTTCTCACCGAATTGTTTGGTTAAGTATCACTTTTATCGGAATGAATCACGTTTGTTAGCTTTTTAGTACCATCCAGTTGTTTATTTGTATTGGAATGTGGTGGACCGACCTATACACTAAATGGGGTGATGTGACGAAAACGATTAATTAAGGATATCTCCCCAAGGCTTGTCGCCGTACATGAGGCTATTAGCACACCTATGTATAATACTCATGTTGGCCAAAATTGTAGTTACGCCATGTTCATTTAGGCGTATTATGATTTTCGCTCAGTATTATTAGTTAATATATCATAATAAACGTACGTAGTATATGTACAGATTTGAGATAAGTCACGGGCCCAGTGCGAAAAACGTGTAAAAATATTTGCTCGCTCCCACTTTATGCCTGGAATAGATTTGCTTTTGATGTTCAGCACTAGCATTTCAGTTCACATAGTCAAGATTAATTTACGTGAATATAAAAACAATCACTTAATTCGTAAATATTACAATATTGTGAAAAGATATATTTTTTAACAGAGCCATAATATGTGACATCTACATAATTATTTTAATTATTACATTTTATTTGTCATTACATTTTAAAATAATGATAACACGGCCATAAAGATACGGAACAATTATTGAGCGTAGCTTTGCTCTTTTTATCAATAACAAATTGTAATGATCAAAATTAGAATGAGATGGTACGTAACGGTTTAATAACGATAGAGTGGGATAGAGCAACATATATTTATAGACACTATCTACTTCTTTTCGACTCACTTAAACGAGTCCTTATTAGATGGTTATGTTTGTATGTAATTTTATCGAATGAAATTAATATCGTAGTTACTTAACCACATAGGTTTCGCTGACGGAATCACATTTTTTCTATTAACTTGAGTAATATCTATCTTAGTTAGGACAGCGATATAATTCATTACGAAGTCTGATATGTCCGTTACGAGAAACAGACTGTATGTAATATGGTCTTTAGGAAACAACTGTATTGGTAATTTTATCTGTAAATTTAATTTATTTTAAGATTTATGGTTAAGCGACGTCGAGGCGCCGTTTGGAATTCGGACGTCTTAATTTGTTTTCTATATATATTTTGCTTTGTAATTTGGCTAAGTCGAAGAGTCTTGCCGTTCGCATGAGTTCTGAAACCACAATGGGACCCGGATACAACTTCGCATGCAACTTAGAGGCTTCGACGCGCTATTGCGCTTGATCTTCCTGTCTAATCATTGCGATGCGAGTATAGCCACTATAATTACACATTGTAATGCTGTATAGTCCTCCAAGGCTCCCGATATACCACGAGTCTAACCTGCGCCACCTGTGGCACCTATAGGGGGCGCCACGGTTCAATGTAACAATATACTCGTACATACTACCAGTAGTCTAATTTTCCATTTTACTTACCCCCTCTCCGTCCAGGTTAAAGCGTGTTCATATTACATACATTGAATATCACAAAATATTCTAGCGCAGACTTATATATCCATCAACATATAAACGAATAAATTATTTTGTCTGGAAATAAAAAATATTAACGGAACTTACTATCTGAACAACTTTAATTGATTAATGAAATAAAAATCCTTAAAAAATTTAAGTGACATTTTCATATACAAATTGAATCTGCTATTTTTGGCTTTTTAGCATGACCCGGTATTAAGATTGTATACAAAATTTATATTATTGTTTTACTATTACTTTGTATCGTTATATTGATAAAGCTAACGTAAAATTTAATAAAGTTATGCTACAAGTTTGTTAATATGAGCTTAAAATTATTTGGAACTTTAAATAATAACGCTATTCATATTTCTACTTAAATAGATCACCTAAGATAAGTCGAGGAAGGAGCGATTTCTCTAGTTACCTAATTACTTAACTTCTTACAAATATATAAATCTTAAGAACTAAGCATAAGGCTTTATATATAGTATACTAAAAAAGATGAGATCTTATGAACTAATCTGAATTTTCGCGATAATTTATTGTAATATCCATCCAGTATTATTAGATAAATAGGTATAATGGTTGAAGCCATTTTCTAGCTCCTATAGTATTTTAAAGTAACATAGGTTCACTAATTGGCCAACAGACTTATTAAATTAAGGACAAATTTAAATATTTCCCACGCAAGGGTCCCATTCGTCGTTTTCAATGATATGTAAAGATGCTCCTTATTATACCTATAACTATGAATTTTGTTTAATACAACGGGCGTATGCTCTTATCATTTTCAAGGGGAACTATCTCATGGATACCTATAACTAATCCTAAATAGGAGTGCAACTTTGCTACCAGTAGATCAAACAAGTATTGTACTCATAACAACGCTAATGTTTAACAGGGTAAGTATGACCTGAAGTCTTGGAGAAGCCCTTTGTTATAATTAATAATACCATGGCCACATCCGGTCATACGCTGATATAAAGTTACTATATTATTCCTATATTCTTATTTAGGGAGAAATACCCAGTGGAAGTCACAAACCACAACACATTGATTTTTTTAACCATCCATATCTCTAATGTTACTAATATTTTTGTAATGGTGTCAACAGTAATAACATACGTATTTTTTCAAATACCATACCAGCCAGTTTTGCTATGCTAAATTTAAAATAAAATAGGAGCAAATACCATTAATATTAAATAATTGACGGGTTTCAGGATTCATGTAACTGCATGGCACTTTACGTAAAAAATATACTTCCGATGGGAAATTCTATTTAAAGTACTATCACTTAGTTTTCATATTATGTTATTTATTTAGATTTTGTTTAAATATAAATTTAGAGACATGTTATTTGTGCTGGCTTCCGTGTGGTGTTGGGTTAGATTAGTACCTAGATCTTCATAAATTGTAAATGTCTATGTCAAATATTGAAAACTTGAACAAAAAAATTGTGGGAACAGAACTTCCTTAAGTAATGTCACTAACCATCCCTGTAGAAGGACATGCGAAATTAATTGCAGCTGTTTCCTGCTATTTCAAAAATTTCCACTGTATCATACATCTATCTAGTTAGCAGTCAAGATTGATATCAAAGATCACGCATTTAACTTTTTGTGAATGTAAAGATATGTATCAACTGGGAACTTCTAATATTAATATTCATCTAATACAAACTTAACCTGATGTCACTCAAAAGGTAGTTTGTTGTACTTAACTGTAACCATTTAATAAGACGGACTGCTCTTTTGCGAATTATCCTAATATGACTCAATAGCACTCGGACGTCAGTGTTGGTGTGTCGATCCCGTCGGTGGTGGTTGCTACGGAATATAGTGCCGGGTACTTGCGTACCAGGAGCACTGCGGTCGGTGATCAGACTTCTTTTTAGTTATCCACTGCGTCCAGCAATCGAGGCCCTACATTTAATCTGTTAAGATAAACTACGATCGCTTTGTACGGCCAAATTTCTCGCGTCCCTTGTATTTAAACTTGATGCCTTAATGTACAGAATTTGTGTATTCTCACTAATTCTGAATTTACAACCCAACAACTAGAAATTTAGACATTGAATCTATTTTAAAATATTTCTTTTAAAAAATAAACATACGATAATTAACATACTAAAGCTCTATAATTTAAATATCAACATATCGTTTAATTGTCACTTAAAGAACATACACTATTCCCAAATAGGTACAAGGTGTCACTTAAAAAGTAAATTCGTCCTGGCGACTCCATCACCACCATGGATGTTATTTTTATTTTAAAAAGTATGTCTCCGAAGCATTAGCAAAATATCTAAAACGACAAATTGTTTGATTACAATAAAACACAAACCTTTATGTCTAAACTCTCAAGAAAAATGGCAACAAGTTTAAATTTCAGATAACGCAACGTAATTTTAATCTTACTGATAACGAGGCTAGGTCGTTTGGATTATTGGCGACGCTTTCATTTATAATCTTAAAAAATTTAATATCCATAACAAAAAATAAATAGCTGCATAAGTCCCAGCAGAAGAAAAAATATCCCAATGACGGATAACTAAGGCTTATTGTTAAATATAAAATATGTATTAACTAACAGATTATTGAACGTTTTGAAAGCTTCTTCGCTTAAATGTTTTATTATGGATATTTAATTTTCCTAGAGTTGTAAGGGACTCTTAAGCCACAAAGAACGTGAGTAACTGTGACATGCTTCAACTCACATGTATGACAACGCAACGGCATATTACTTACGTATGGATAGACCACTTGACAGGGATGTATTTGTCGATGTGCAAACCACCCTGTTACCAATAATAACATAAGCTATCACCGTCGTATCGTAACGCGATTCCATATTTATCTTCCCAAATATAATATTTTTTATGTAATGGTTTATACGTGCGAGTAAAGCATCACAATATAATGACAATGTCCGAATAGACGATATTTGGACTATCAGACCTAATAAAATGTTTTAACTATTATATGCACAACAAAATTTCGCCTACGTATATTGCATGCTTGCACCAACTGATCAGAAATCAATACAATTCAATATCAGACATTTTCAGACAAAATGTATCAACTATACCTACTGAAAAATTTTCTCTTGTGATTCCCATATTGAGCATACAGATGTAGATTTGAAATTTATTCTAATGTCATTTATTGCAATGTGTGTAACATGAAGAAATTAGAGTTAACAGGAATCTAACGAATGTGTTATAATATCTTTCCCTATATGCAATTATAGACACATAATTATGTTTATTATATATTATGTATTGTCTTCTAGAGATCGCCACGTGTCCAAACGCCAGCTTATCCCTACGATACGACTTTAGGAGCTTTTTTGAATGTTTACACTTTCATTTCACAGTGCAATGCTGTTACTTTAATTTCATCTTATTTATCATTTATAATCTAAAATTGTATAAATTATTCAATAAAGTAAAATTGATGTTCTATTTGACTTTTATTTCTTATTACCCCTAATGTCCCTTCGACCTAAGATCTTATAAATAACGTACATATATGAATTTTAACTAATCCATATGATTTTTTAAAATACTTAATCATCTGACGTCCGGTTCGATACAATGCCGAATAATAGATAAGTGGGTGAAGTTAAGTAGGCGAAATAAATTCCTGATTTGAATAGGTATCATCCCGCCGTAATCACGAGAAACAAATATTTCTTTGTAAAGAAAAAAGAGCGGGCTCATCTCCCAGCACGCTACGCTTCTGATTAAGGGCCCCAAGAGATATGATACCTTGAGCGTCGGCAACTGACAATTTAACTGATTCTCACTAAGTAAATGCAACATCCCGAAATGTGTGGAACATGAGTCGCAGATACTTTGTCACGGTCGATGCAGCAAATTAACGCGATGTAGCAGTAATGCTAAAGAACCAATCGCCCCTGTTAATTTATACTGTTAATTTTACTGTAGCCGTAAAAGGTCACTGCAAATAACTTTTTAAAATGATAGCGACATCTATCGTCCACTAGGCGGTTAATCTCTTATTAAACAAATCCGCCGCTCCTCATTTAAACCCGTTGCTGTAGAAATTTTAGGACTTCTGACCAAAAAAACGCGACAAGTAGTTTTGGTAGTACTCTCTTGACTTGAGATATGGCAGATGCATTAACACCTCGTCATTACCACGGCTTGCGTTACATATTTTCCTTTTTTGTAATAAAACTTTAAAATGTATCGTATGTCTTCATTACATTCACTCACTTTGACACAGAGAATAAACAAATGTAAAGCGGCAGGAAACAATATTTTATTGTTTCTTTTTTTTAAATGTAACCTTTAAAATGATATCAAAACCAGCCAGATGCAACTAGTACAGCCAAAGAGATTTTATTAAAACTGTATACAGACTATATGCGAAAAGACTTTCCCCGACCTACTATATAATACACAAAGACAGAATTTTGTACCATATAATATAAAGCTACACGAAAAATAGTAATCCGCTATTTCATACTATGATGTCCAAAGATCTTTTTTTTTAAAAACAGCATAGAATTGTATATAAAATAAGGAAACTAAAGGGAAAAATAAAAAATAATCACGGTTCGTAGCCATTTTATTTATCAATATTCTTGGTAACACTGAATCATTGTCTTACTTCTCAAGAGCACACATAGTCAAGTGTAGAATAGTGACTTCCGTAAGTAATTAAGGATTGTAAAGTTTACATAAAATAGATGTTTGGATGACTACAAAGCTCGCTACTTACCTTATTAAATGTATGTACGTTGTAAATTCTAATTAATTTTGCTCCCAATATTTTCATAGCCAATACATACATGCGTAAAAGACTGTTTTGGGCCGAAACTGATCAAAATGTGTTCATTTTATGCTATCCTTAATTCCTAACGTTGATTATTCAATGTATTGTATTTCAGGGTAGACTTGATGCAACAATAGTTGCTCAGTTTTACATTAAATATGCTTATTCTAAAACATTGACACATATTTTTATTATACGCCTTTTATATACGTGGCTTCGACACCGAAATATTACTAAAATCCTATTCGGTCTACGTATTTATATCACGTAGACCATACATAACAAATACATAAATATTAGGAAACTGAGCGCGAATTTGCGTATTACTAAATACTACTATAATAAATGTACGATTATAAGATGTAGACATACGATAAAAGACGGCACGTATATATATATGTTTATGTCTTATACAAATCAAATCGTCGATTTCAGCGTAATCAACTTCAGATAAATTATTGAAAATTATTTTTTTCGAACAAATTCCAACGTAGATATTTTTCTACGAAACGAAACGAAATATAGGAAATACTCCCAAGAAACAAAATTTGCTATTTTAAAAATATAGCCTGTGTAGTGTGATGAATACAGTACATAGTTGCATACACCTGAAATTATAGTTGATATTCATCGTCTCGGACTCACTCTCATCTTACAATCGTATAGAGTAAACATAGACACATATCTTAAAATTATTGGTAAGCCCAATGGTGGAGTAAATGTATAGTAACCGTAAAAAGTTTATTAAAAATTTCGTACTACTATTTTAAGTACGTCAGCTTTAAAGATTTGTTGTCAGAAACTATTATCAAATCGTAGACATTGACTTATTCTAAACATACATTCAGTGTACACAAAGGCTGGGTACTACATAAGCTGTTTTTTACATTGAAATAACCTATAGTATAAATACTGACATTTCGCGTAATTAACGATTTACCCACTGATATTAGCAATGCTTACCTGTGTCAAGTATAATGACATGGGCTAATCAGTTACCCTTTTCAAAGTATAGTACCGTGACCAAATAAAAAAAAAGTATGAATCTTAGAAATCTACCAAGAAATAACGCATTACAACACCCCTTTCATATTAACCAATAGTTTCTAGTTATGAATTTCATTCACACACAAATAAAAATTAAGCCGAAAATTCGAAATTCAATGGAGCCTCCCCAGATGTGACACGAATATAAAATAGTTCATCTTGGCACATCTCCATGGTAAAACTGACCCATGATATTGTACCAATTAGGCAGACTTGTTTGATGGAAGACGAAATTAAAACAGCCAGTAATTAGACTAAAAAACTCGTATCACGTCTAATTTCTAAATTATTAGCTTCACTAGAATGCAAGTCATGAAAAGATGTCAATCAGACTGAAAGTGTAGATATATACCGATTACACTGAAATGTCCAAAATCGCAAATATATGCAAAAAAAGATGAAATCAACATCGTTAAAGTCAAGTTAGTGTCATTGTGTCCTCAAATACAGTACAAAAATAAGAGTAAAGAGTAAGTCAGTAGAGTAAAGTTAATAGAAAAATATAAAAATATTGAATTGACGATAGTTTACAGGATATTTTTAGTTACACTCCTAACTAAATGTAAGCTATAGTAAATTGTAAAAACTATGCGGATGGCATTAAAATCATCGTCGGTGGAATCGCATTCCGAGCGACGCGACGCTTGCGGCGAATATGAAAGCTTTCTTCCATGAGACTACTTTCATTGGACTTGAACTATTTTACGAGCCTGCGAGAACGACATACGTTCCTTGCAAGATATTCTATTTGCGAGCTTACTACGCGAGTTAAAAATTCCCGACCCGTGTAGATTGTGCAGAGAAAAGTAAGCGACGTAGTAGGTAGTTACCGCGCGTTACTCATACAGTGTTGACAATTCCTTGTAGAAACAGAAATGTTACTCGGACAGTTACTTCACGCAACGCATTTGCACAGCACAATTCAGCCACTAATCTTTGATTGAAACGGTCAAATAGCCTCGTAACGTAGCTTTAGCCATATTCAACACTTAGCTACGTCGTACAGCTCTGGAGAAAAAACACCCTATAGACATTTTTAATGTACGTCGCAATATTTTTAATGCACCTCAAAAAATATGATTCGAGTCAAAAGGTCCGAACAATTATAAAACATTTTGATTAGTCTTATGCCTAAAAAAAAAAACAAAATAATGATATGTCTGAATGAATTTAAATTACTCAGAAATTTAATATAATTGGGAAATCAAAGGATCGAATTGTCTCCTGAAGCACAATTTAAAAGCAGTGAGTACTAGTACCAATCAGGGTATAATATACTATACTTTTACAAAACTTAGAAGATTTACGTCAAAGTAGGACCGTTTACCATAAAATTAGTCTCGTGAAAGATAGGATTAAAGATGCACTCGTTAAAATCAAAATATTTAGAACCCTCATAACTCCAAACAATAATAACGTAACATAATCGGAATCGATTTTATAAATAAATACGTAACATACGTAGAATTTCACGTGCAATACGCTAAGATCAAAAGCGAGATTACACAGCACATACCACACTAGAAGAAAATGCTCATTTGAAATAAAATAAACTTATGACTTTCAGAACACTATTGTAGCAGAAATTGAAAGAGTATCCTACGTACATAGTAGCAGATATAACCGACAATATTTTATGTATCTCACGAAGCAACAGGATAGTAAAAATATCATTTGTATAACAGCATCCAATTGAAGATCATAACTAAAATCGAATTCGATTATCAAATTGGAATCATCATCTAAAGATGAACGAAGAATTAACTTTACAACATTTTTCGTCATGTTGTTCCAAGACATATATTTTACTGCTTTAAATCCCCTTACACATACGTACCCACATTCTCAACACTTTATATGGTAGTCTTGTGGTTTATCAGTTACATTCGTAAACTATAGATGTACAATGTGCTATGTAAATCCCACCATAAGAAATATGTTTGTGACAAATATTCTTTTGTTAGATGCTTAGCAATCACAACTGATTAATAATAGTAAAACAGATATAAAAAAATTATGTACAGAACTATTCAGGAAATTATAAATCCTTAAATGTATAACATCAATAATAAAACCTTCGGTATACACTAGATTTAAGACTAATTACGATTACATTTATAATGTGAATACTATTTAAAGGTACATTGCTAATATTTAAGTTCCGTTCCCGAATCTATTTGAAGTAAAAACATAATTAAAGTCGCTACTTACGTCTGATGCATTCGATATAAAATAATAAACTGGAATAGGAAGGTTGTAAAGAAACATATAATTATTTTTTATTAAGTTTGAAATATGTATGAATACATTAATTTTAACTATAATATTTTATCCCAAAAATATTTACTTGAAATTATTGTATTACTTGTTGAAAAACCTCATTCTTTTTATCATAATCTTTGTTATGTACTTCAGATTTCTGTATCATACGTACCCTACTGTGAATTTCTATAAGGTAAATAGGTCAGAAGTTACAAAGACGTCTGGTATGAAAGTCATCGCTTACTCAATAGGAGCGTGACATAATTCATAATGCAATTAATAATTAAGCAATGACAATTGAATTAATGTTATTTAATAACTGATTATCTTTGCCTGTTGTTTAGTTAAGGTATAGTTATTTTTGTTACCAACCACTTCACTTGTTTACAAAATAGAAGAGATAACTAAAAATACACTATTTGTGGAATTCATCAGCAATGTTGACCAAACTCATAGTGTGACGTAAGCAGCGTATACAATATCGAAAAATTATTACATAAATTTTTCCTTTGAAATCGATTCGAGAACAGATCGTTTCGAATGGCCGATTTTTAATCGACGCGATACGTTTTGTATTGGAATAAATGGTTACATATTGGCACAGGTTGCCAGTGTTCTTACACCTATTTGCGTGGATTAGTTGGCCATGGTGTTCTCGCGGATTTCGAAGTGCGCGGCGAGCACGAGGTGGTCGGAGCCGTACACGTCGTTGGGCAGCCGGCCCAGCACCTGGCACTCCAGCGTCGTCGGCAGGCGCAGCCGCTCCAGCAGCTTCAGCTTGTTGCAGCAACTGCATGTGAAAACACTTGTATGTGAGCTAGAACCCTTTGTGGACGCAGATACCACCATAACTATAGTTATTTCAGCCTGCACCATAACTACACCCAATAACAGCAGTACCAAGAGCTGTTATTAAGCGTAATGTTACGGTTTGAAAATTATCATAAAGCATACACACGTATTCAAAATTATTACGGGTAGTAAAGCATATGCTGACAAAACCCAAGAATTTCAAAGATTATCCTAGAAAACATATTTTTGTGTGTTTAAACGCAAAACGAAATTTAGCCATAAACCTTACGAGATATATCAAAATAATAATCTATGCAATATCTACATATTTAAGACCTACAAATAAGTCCGCGATATTGCTATCGCGGACTTATTTGTATCTCTTATAGAATACACAAAAAAATAATGTTATAAAAAATGTAAAAATAATAATTTCATGTTTAAGTGGATTTCATAGACATCAAATGTTCATTAAAACAAACTTTCAAAAATCAAGCATCTAATATAGACAAAATTTGCTTTTTACAATATGTAATTTAGATGAATAGCTTAAATAATATTATAGGTATAAAATTATGAGAAAACAATAGAAGAACCTATTCGCTAAAGTTGTTTTTCAATGAGTTTACTAGACACTAATCATATTGACTTTTTAGGCAATTTGTTTCTTTTAATACATTGCAGACACATTGGAACCGTGCGAAGCCGGGGCGGGTCGCTAGTAATTTACAACATTTAACATCATCAAAAACATAAATCCATTACCGTCCCACTACGTGGACACTCAAACTCCATTTCCAAGAAAAGAATTCGGGTTATCGTGCACCATTCTGACCAAGTGCCAGTTGCTAGACAAATTGACATACATCTAAAAAATTCGATTTAATAATTCCCATCGCTTATTTGGTGTAAACTCAAATATTCGAAGAAATAACGTTTCGTAAAAATCGCAACAACGCAAATTCTAGTAAAATTATATTAATATAAACGCGATTAATGGCGCCGCCATACATTACAATTCATGTCTCGACGATAAACATAAAACAAAACCTCCAGATTGTTAAACCTTTAGTATTACGGTCATAAAATTCGTGAAATTGGTAACTGTCAGGATGGCCGAGCGGTCTAAGGCGCCAGACTCAAGGTAACCCTTGCCTATAAAATAGGTTGAGTTATTCTGGTCCTCTCTGAGGGCGTGGGTTCAAATCCCACTTCTGACAAAATTATCTTTTTATATTTGTAAGATACATATTTGAAATAATTTTAATTTTCGTCTATTTAATTCCGAATATTTTGCATGTTAAAATCTTTAAGAAAACAACTTTTTTTTTTTTTTTAATTTATTTTATATTGTTAGTTTAAGCTACCAAATCGTTGTTATACTGCATAAAATACCGTAATTATATTATACTAATGAACCCCATATACATGAAAGCATTTAATTACCCTTTATAGTACTAAATCACGTTTATGTACCAATTACGCCCGAGACTTGCATCATTTAATTAGTAATGTATGTTTACATTACTTCAATTAATTACAATTAACTGAGTGGTGACATTATCATAGTTAAGATATTAAATAACATTATCTTATACGTCTCATGCAACAATTTGAGCATTTTAATAATATGTTCTATTTATATATTATACTGTCTCATCACTATCCGTAACGCATTCAGATTTCTTGACTACTTAAAACACGATAAAATATTCTGATCACATAGCGAAAAGATCTCTTTTCAAGTTTTGGAGTACTAAACGTCTTCCTCGCTTATGGGACGGGATCCGTGTCATAAAATTATAAAACCTGACCTGAAGTACATGTAGTCGACGGTGATCCAGTAGTCCTGGAAGGTGGTGGCTTCCTGCTTGTTGTTGCGCTTGGTGCGCGGGTAGACCGAGGCGAGTTTGAGCGGGTGCTTAATGATGGGCGTGTTGAACATGAAGTTATGGCGCATCACCTCCGGGTCCGGAGGAACGTTGCCCGGGTCCTCGCCGCTCGGCTCACACGGCACCATATCCGAATTGTATATCTGTGCATTACATACCTTGCATGTTAATACACTTACTTTTTGTTAAATTTATACTTAGTTAAATAAGTAATTATTTAGTTTGAAAAAAGCAGAAGATAACATATGTCACAGTATGGCGTTGTTTAGTAACGTACGGCTTATTAGCCTTCATTATTGGACATGCCTATTTATTTGCTATTTCTAACTAATTTTACTATTTAAAGAAATCAGTCATATTTATAGCAATAAAGTGTGTTTAAATAATATTTTATTTTATTTGCTAACTTTTTTAGTGAATTCATGCGTAATTATATCATATGAAATAGAAATAATCAAAATTGGACCTTTGTTAGGGCAAATAGTGGTTTGTCATTGGAAATAAACCATTTTGTAACTGTTTTTGTTCGGATATTTTAAGCGCAATCCAAAAGCCCGAAGTGACAATGAGCTTATAAGGGCGGCTCTTCCTCACTGTACCCTACTTCGATTTGCACCAATCATTCAGAGTATGCAAGTGTCCCAAGAAAAATACCTTTATCATGCTGAAGTCGGAGGGCACGCCCCTCGGGCGGTTGATGTACACGGATAGGTGCTGGCAGTTGTCGGTGACGGCGATGCGTCGCCAGTCTGACCGGTCGCGGTACGGGATCGACCTGGAACATACACCAACACTATAGCCAGGGAGCTGATGGAATATTTGTGAAGGTCTCGCTTGTTCTACGTATGTCGAAAATGTCATGGTCAAAATAGTATGTCATTTTTGACGTTACACTTCTTTAGTGAGTTTGAGAATAATTATGAGAGTAGATTTTTTACAATACAGACATGTAAAATCAACATCATAAAGGTGAGTGATAAATGTCGCACGTTTTGCAGAAAAGACTATTTTTGTAGGTATGATAATAATATAATTCGATATATGTATGACAATATTATACACACCAATCATTAAATATATTTTTCTTATTTACAATAGTTTTACTTCTTGCGCGTGTTTACATCTTCATTGCTGTCTAAAGCAATTTTTCATAACATTATATTAATAAAAGTTCGCTGTCAACCCATTATTCGCCTACTACAGGGTGCAGGTTTCCTCCGAGAGAGACAAGGATTTAAGTTTATTTAAGTAAAAAATCGAGCTTTTAAGATATACAAGTAAAGAAACCATTCTTGTGATACTTACGACACCTTTCCAGTGTCCAGCAGCTTAATAACAGCACTCTCTGGAGTGGAGTTGAAGTCACCAGTCAGTATAATTGGGTAGTAACCCGTGCTGGAAACAAGGAACTTTGTGTTTCAAGAAATTTATAAGAACATGATAGCATTTCAAAGATGATAATGATGTTAGGACAACACAGAAGTTTAATCAATTAACAAACACTTCCACACTAATATTAATCACGTTCACTTGATGGTATCTGTAAGATTTTTTCTCGGTACGATATCATTTAATCCTACTAGCGTTGTCTACGACTATTTTATATGGTCAAAGGACAAACTCCAAAAACGTATTAATCGAATGGAATGCAAACCGTGTTATCTTAGGGGCCATTAAAGGAATAAAGTATTAAAATCTCCGGAAGTTAAGGTATTAGCAGTAACATTTTTTTTGTAAATATCTGGAAGTTGATACTCAAATGCAATATGCAGCGATAGATGAGGGGTATTAAGAGACATTAGCAATATGTAGGTAACCCACTGAAAAGGAACTAAGAGCATAGCACTACAAATTCATGTTACACTCTTACTCCTTCCCGTTGTCCTCGTCATAGTAGGCGAATCTGTCCAGCTCTGCCAGCAGCACTTGCAGCTGCGCGAGGCGGACGTCCGTCCGCTTGGGGTTGTACAGCAGGTGCGTGGTCGCCACCACGAGGGAAGTCTGCGGGCAGTCGCGGGGCACCAACCTCATCATCAGCCCCACATTGTCGCGGTTCAGCAGTGGCATCTCCGGCTGATAGTACTCCACCTGCACAACACATATATTTTATTTTACATTATAATTCCCTTTTAAAAGATTGCTTTAACCGTTAAATAATATCATTGCGTTAAGGAGCATTACCACTCTTTACAGCACAGCAGTGATCGGTGTATAGTATTATTTCAATAACAACATCACGCAAATAAACGTATTACAGCATCATCTCCATTTACAGATAGTAGAAAAAAAATCTTAGGATTTAAAAAAAACCTGCTTTAAAATTAGTCACACATATAATTTAATGAACAAAGCCTTACATTATTATTGTAACAAAGAATTCTGATTAAGATTGCCTAAAATATATTTCTTATTAGAGTAAATAATAAAAACAATTTTTGATGACGATCCTCCTTTTATTTAGAAAACCAATAAGTACGACACAAGAGCGAGAGTCATTCGAATTATTTAGTTAGACTACATACCTATATGGAACAGTGTATTCATATTGAAATAAACATCTATCTGAACATCTCCAGACATGAATATCTTAAACTGTCATTGACATGAATTTCATAAAAGATTTAAATATACTGCGTGTTAGATTAAACAAGAGATAATATTCAACTATACGATCATGCTCACAGGATAAAATAAAAAATATATACAGAAAAAATCGTAAAGAAAATGGTATGCTATGGACAATGTAGACACCACAATTATGTATTTTACTACTTAATTTTATAAATATGTTTATACACATTGCATAAACATACAATAAACAATAAAACTCTGGCATATAATATATATTACATCAATTCACGACTCACTACGGAACAGTTGATTTTCGTATGATTATCTGCTTTTACCATTGCACACGATTATTTTATTTTCGCCTAAGTTCTACACTAAATATTTTTTGAGTAAAATGAGGCCTGAAACCGAACAACTTCAAGATATATCCTAATATAACAATCCCATCCAAATCTATTCATTATTTCAGTAGAAAAACTGACTGTAATTTCTCAAACAACACTTTCAAGAATGTTTCATTAATGGTCTTAGTTACTTAATCTATGAATAATACATATAATATAACATGAGTTTGATAATTACGTATATATTTATTATTTTAGTTAATTTATACCAGGACAAAAATGCCAGGATATTTTAAACTAAAATAAAACTGATAAGCTCGATTTCAATTATTTACAAATGGGAATTCTATAAAATATTGAAGTATTTAAGCAAGCTTGAAGACAAGCAAGCAAGAAAAACAATGGTTAACGTTTGATAATTTCTACCCATTACAAATTGTTAAATTTCGATATTTGCTAGATAGAAATCGGATAGACTGTTTATTAATAACGGGTGTAAATTAAGTTCAAGTTGCCTTATTTTTAATCAAGTCGATTAAAAATAAGGCAACTTGAACCAAATATAAATATAACTAAGTTTAACTCAGTATAATAAGAATATATAAATGGAAACCCTACCAATTTTACTCGAGTCTTAAGTCCTAGTTATGATCAATGAATATGCCACGATTTACCTAGATCAAAAAAAACTATACAAGATTTTTAATTCCGATTTTTGTATTGTAAATAAATACTAATAACATAATAATATGATAGTAAATAAAAAAACGTAGAAGTATCTTTGAAATAACTGTATTAACCGTATAGACGTAGCCGTATCAAGTTACAAAACACGACCGGTGTGTCATTGATAAACCTTAATAAGTACATAAGGCGAGGCACCTCGTTTAAGGGCATGTAAATCAACATATGATCGATATAATCATAATCTTATTTCTTTAAATGGGTACTATACTAATGATCCAGTTCAATAATAGGCACACTTGAAGAATTCATATTTTAAAAACTTATTATAATTATGTTATACTATTTAAACCCGATAGGTGTGTCAATGCCAAGCCTTAATAAAATCGCAGGACGAGGCCTGAAGATCTGCATGTACTTATAAGATCGAACACACGTGTAGTCTGGATTTAAAAATAGTCAATTGTAATGTAAATACAACATGCATATTACATGTAATGACTTATCACTAGCATTGTATTAAGTTTCCAATGACAAGTGCGATTATATCAAAGATCGATACAGGCTGAATTGAATAAGCCATGATGTAACTTCTTTAACTATTACTTAAACACGTAACATAACATACATTATACGTTATGCTTTAATATTTTTTTTATATAATGGAGTAGCAAACGAGCATGCAGTCCACCTGATGGTAAGTGCCAACTGCCGCCCATGGACTTTTGTGATCCACCCCAGATAAGAATAGAATCCCAACTGAAGTCGACCACAGACGCGTTGCTACCCCTGAGGACTAAGTTGGAATGCCTCGTTAAGTATATCTCCCTTGCCACACCCTTCAAACCAGAATACAGCAGTGTTAAGCGCTGCTGTATTCTGGTTTGTTATTAGTAGTAGGGTTATTAGGCAGAAATAAGTGTGGCGGTGGTGCCGCCCGAGTCGAACTACAAAGGGTTCTACCACCTTTAAAAAATACATAATTCGAAAACAGTTTAATTTACTACAAAGCTTATATTTGAAAAAATCGAAAGACCAAGAACGATGTTTAATTAATAATCTGTGCAAATTTCGCCTACCAAAGATTAGACTTAGACTAGAAAATTTTCATGTTTCAAATTTTCAAATTTTCATTTCAATGCAGAAATTATCGAATGATGATCACGTTTACATTGGATTATCAATTTACATGAAAATTGCCTCGGTCGTCAAATAAGTTGAGGAAAACCATTCCACTCAATACTAGCGTTTTGTTTCATTTCTCTTTCACTGTTTAAGTAGTCGTTAACAGTTTGGAAGTTTTAAAACGCCCTGCCTGAGCATATCAAGAAAGCAGTCGGTTAAAACTTTGTCGGTAATACCGTTCAAGCTTGTCTGAGAACATTATCTTAACACCCCTTAATATCTTACCAATAATAATAATCCCGAGGTTTTGCTATGACCAGATAATATAAAGTTAATTTAATAAATTAAAATCACTCGATTTTTGTGAATGGCACAATTTTAAAAAACATTTGTTTCATGGACTTGCATGTAAATGTTTATTCGATTTATGCTTTGTGTGAAAAAACAATACGAAGACATCCAAGGTGTAAAAATATATATTACGAGTAAAGCTAGGGCAGTGTACTTTAAATAGGGCATGGACAGTATAACTTTATCAATTTGAGCAACAGCACAAAACACGCGACCCGAACATGGCCCTTGGGAATAAGTGCCCTTGACTTATATGCTACGATATACATACGTACCTACATAACTGTTTACAAACTGTTTACAAAAAACACAATTTTGAGCACGTGCGGCCTTCGACACCCAGACCGATCAAACAATAATTTATATTCCGTATGTCTCGGGACGACTTCAAGGTGTCGTAGGACCTATTCCTATTCCAGAAAAATAAAAGCTAAAATGTACTTTTTGTGCAGTTTAAGAGTTTATGTGTGAATAAATATTCGTAACAACTATTGTCCATCCGTGGATTCATCACCCCTTTGAATGCTCCTAAGCCTCTTCATGAGTAGTTTTACCATAGAAACCGCCGCTAAAAATACATAAATCGCAGCAAAACTATTCTTTCAGTCTACCTGAAACCATACGTTAATAGAACGAGAGAGACTTTATTGTAAAAGGTTTCCGATTTTTTTATAATGCATCTCTCTATATTCTTCGCCTTCAGTCCAAAGTTCGACCACAATCGTTATAGAAGATTTGAGGACTACCTACTACTTTTTGGATAATGCTAATCCGGTCAATAGCTATCAAACAAAAAGAACAGAGAGAAGCAAATCGATTAACAAAGGAGAAAAACGTTGTTAACCGTATTGTCTTAGAATATTTATATAATGACGATTCGTTAGAAAAAGATAACGCCACTTACACTGAGATGATCGTCCATGTCGAAAAGATCCTTCTTAAAGTAAATGGCGCACCCATCCTCTCTGTGACCAGTTTTTTGCTTGAATATGCCGTAGTATCCGTTTTTCTCAAATTTGGAATAAAAGCTCTTTATATGAGTTGATTGGACCTCTTGCAGGCACAGAATCTACAAACCGAATCAAAGTTTGAAATTACCATGTCAATCCATTTATTGAAGGAAAAAAATCATATGTTTTTACACAATTTAATAATATGTATTACAATTTAGTACATTTTGTAAAAAAAGGGAAATCTTAAGGATCATTAAACCAATAAATGTTCATTGAATGTGAGCTCTATCTACAAGTATACGTACCCAGCCTGGACAATTAAGTAAAATTTAATGCACAAAATAAACCAATCAAAAGAACTTTGTCAGCTTACGTCGGGATTCAAATCCATAATCTCTGTGAAGATTCTGGAAGACCTCACTTTCCATTGGAGATCTTCTGGGTCACATTCGGTGTACAAGTAAGGATGGCACTCCAATAGATACTGCGCCAGCACGTTGTAAGAAACTACTCTAAACCTGAAAGGTTCGCCTGAGAGACAAACAATCATCATTATAGTAGTAATAGTTAAAACTGTTAATTTACTAAATTATTATATAAAACCATCTACAGACGTCCATAATCAACTCCAAGTTGAATTGGAGTCCTACCCGAGATCGCATAAAAATACGTTGCTACCTTGAGGACTAAGTTTGAAATGCCTTATGGAAGTGTCTCGCCCTTACCACGCCCTTCAAACCAGAATACAACAGTCCTTAACAGCATTGTTGCTAGACAAAAATAGTGCTAGTAGTATCTTTCTGCCAAATAATTCCATCATTATTTGGCAGAAAGATATTATTGTGGATTGAATTCCTTACTTGTACAATAAAAAATATTTGTTTGATTGTTTTAATTTGATGATTGTTTCTTACACCATTCTCAAAACAAGTGATCCTCTCTGAGGCCAGCACCATACGGCAAATATACTGTAGTGAAAGCAATTAAAAATATACCTTCTTTGCCCTTCGAGGCCACATGTTCCCATTTCCGGAAGTCTGGGGGAATTTTATCTCGTCTTTTATTATGAGGACGGTGCGATGATGTTGATGTTGATGGATATGTATCCCAGTCCATCGAGTTTTCATCTTCACTGCACAGTAAAAATTTAAACACAACTTTATTCAATACTTACACAGACATACTAACTTCATAAAATAATAAAAGTGTTGCAAGTAGGAAATCCTCAAATGATTTTTCATAAATCAATAGCCATCTGAAATTAATCCCGAACAAGATTAGAACCCTATCTAAGGTCTGAAGACTAAATTGGAACTCGTGTGATAAAAGATATTTGTCTTACCACACCCCTTCAAACCAGAACACTGCAGCCTTAGCACTGCTGTTATTACGTAGAAAAAGGCATATATTATATCCACAAGGAAATTATTTTTATTTTACATGTTAGCTGCATTTACATTAATTTATGACATAACTATAAAAGTAATTTGAAAAATTCAACTAAGAAGGATTATGATACAGTCATACACATTATAAACAAAAGAGATTGGACAGATTTTACCATCACGATTTTGTAGTGGCTAGTAATACAAAATATATAGCTTTACTAAGCAAAACATATTCATTATGATTACATAGAGAACTTTCCAGCTGGGCTTGGTGTCAACCTAATCTTAAAACATTTTTATTCCATTTTGCTATTCCTTATACTAAGAACTTACTTAAATAAGAGAACCCCTATAAATAAAATAACCTATCTATCTAAAAAACAAACCTCAAGGATGCCTTAATGAATTTTAAAAATTATTTATTACAAAAATCTATTTCTATACATCTGGTATAAATAAAGATTTTTCCATAATGTGAAGAATTCAAGGCCTACCCATAAAGGTAAGTTTCATAAGTGGATTGTGATGCCCTACAAATTTGTCCAATCTGCTTTGAATTGAAAACCTTTCTTAATTATATGCTATCAATTATTATTATTGCATATAGATGAGATAAGATACAGATATCACAAAAATAAATCTCTTCTTTATTTGTATTTGCTTACTGTACACTTGTTTTTTTAAATACAATAAAAAATATGAAATAGATAAATACATACTATAAATTACCAAAAATATGTAATATTAAAATAAAAATATCTTACACATCATACTCTCCTCCAGGGCTAACATAAACAACACTTGGCAGCAGCCGGTTATTCATTTGTCTGGCAGCCCGGGCCGCACTGACACTATTTTGAGGTCGCTTCAGTCGGAACCTTTTTCTTATATTTGCTAACAGCCTCGATTGTTGGTGTGTGTGAGTGAATGGATCAGTTATTGAATATCGAACGTTCAATGTCACGCATGTCTTTCTTCGACAACTCAAATGGGAGTATCTTTTCACATGTGTTGTATTATAATTTATATTCTCATATGTGAGCCTCGTGTATCTGCAAAAACTGTGAGTCAATTTCAGCATAGCTCTACTAATAATCATAGGGATACATGATATACACAACATCAAGCTCTACACTACAACACTCATATGACTAGAAACAACTACACAAAAACTAGTGCTTTACGTAGCTGTCCACATGGAATTTGCTCTGTGTGCGTCACTTTTCTGAGCTGCAAAGAAAGACACATTTATTACATATAATACCTGCATGTACATTCATGACAAGTGACTGTACTAACTAATATAAAACTCTTAGCATGTTTTCTAACAAATGCGAGATTTAGCTGTTGGGAATGAAGTAAGCAATACTTTGAATTCTTGGCAAATAGTAACTGGGACATAGTGCTGAATAAAAACAAATGCATTTAAACATCTTGGAATAAATGTTTGCATTATTTCCAATAAGCCAACGCCACAACAGTTTAATGTACACTAAATGTCAGAAATCTAAATAGTGCTCCATTTTCAAACAATCCACGACGCATGATTCCATCCATCGATATCCCATTCACTAAAATGGCATCCCTCAAATTCAAACACTACATTTTTTAATTATATCGACATTTTGGATCAACGTATTGTTTAAATAACGTTTATTTTGCTGTAATTTGATATATTATATCCAAGCCGTGTTTAATTTTTATTTTCAGTAACAAAATATATTTACGATTAATCGGATTGAAGTCTTGAAAGTGTTATCCAGAAGAGTCCTTATCTGATGGAAAGTTTATATTATTCCCCACACAAAATAAAGTTATATAACTTTTGTTGGCCCACAACAAAAAACAAATCGAAAGCAATAATAGCGAGAAACAAATTTAAACACACCTGGACGTACATTTTAATGGACAATAAACAACTGAATTTTGAATGAACTTACATGCACGTAAACAAAGCCATAGCTTAGAATTAATTGATGTAAAGAGCAAAAACCATGACGAGCACCTAAAATCTACAAATACATTTTTATTGACCCACCGACCTCTCGTATCGCACACACACCACACAGGAAACCACTGAAACAGACTAAAATAAAATACTAAATATCGATTTTGCAGGAACAGAGACGTCAGAAGAAAACAATGTAGATAACAAAAAATAACGAAGCATTGACGCGTCTGAAAATCAGATAATTCTGAAGCAAGCCTGTTAAGAGTCGATACTAATTATAACTAAATACTGACTGAAAATTGGCCTGGAAATTTATTACACTTTTTAAGGAAATTAAGTTTCTGGAAATAGAAGAAAAATATTGTTTTATTATAAAATTTTAATTAAAGATGTAGAAAAATAATTCGAATTAATTTAGTTTGTATACATTTATACTGAAAAGCTTTACAAAACTTAATAATTATAATAATATAAAAATATGATGCAGGTGATATGAAAATTTAAAACTATGAAATAAACATTAAGTATTTTGCTTTCAATTTACAAATTAATTGTATCATAAATTTACAATACAAAAACTATATCAATATTTAACTAATAAAAATCATATCGCTGCTGGCATATCGACCTCCATCGTTCAATACAAAAAAATTAGAGAAAAATGAATAACGCCGAATTCACCGTACTCTTCTAATAATGATCGATGATGTATAGTCGTGATCGTAATGTAACATAATCGAATCGTCGAATTAACGGATAGATTTCTCGATTGAACAACGAAATTGACAACTGAGCCATTGTTTTCATTCCATTTATTCACATTTTTTTTATTTGATTATTTTGCTGAGTAGCATAGCGTAGTATTGAATAAAAAGGCTAAATCATGTTGGGGTCTATAATAAAGTAAATACTAGAACTAGCCGGACAAAATATTTAGTGTTAATTTACTAGAAATACCAATAGTTAATATGACAAATTAAATGTAGAAAGCTAAAATGAGTGAAGTTTTATGTCAGAAACCGATTTAAAGTCAGTGTTAGAATATGATTTTCAGAAAAATTTAAGACTATTTTTATTACTCTGTTTGAAATTAGTATAGTGGTATGTAAGGACCACCATATTCAATATTTTTGACCCCAGTTAACTTTCTGACTTTAGATAAGAATTTAGGTTTTCTAAATTAATCATAAAAACCGAATAACATGGAAACCACTGAAAATTGGCGAAAGTGCATGGGGGGACCAGATCAGCAGGTAGCGAGATCATATATCATCCTGCCACCGATTTTATTACACCCTGTATATTAACTTCATATGTATCAAATTTAAACGGCTTGCACCACCTCGGCTACCTAGCTACGTCATTTTTTTTATATGATGGAGCAGCAAACGAGCATGCCTTCCACCTGATGGTAAGTGGCAACTGCCGCCCATGGACATTTGTGATCCACTCCAGATAAGACTAGAATCCCAACTGAAGTCGACCACAGACTGCCATACAACAGCAGCGCTTAACACTGCTGTTGTATGGCAGAAATAAATGTGGCGGTGGTGCCGCCAGAGTCGAACTACAAAGAGTTCTACCACCTTTAAAATAATTGCAAATCCATTAATGTTTAGTAGTTAAATACTTAGGATGCTACATCGATTGCTCGTTGTGTATGACTCCGCTGTTGGAGCAAGTGGAGCCAGGCTAGAACAATCTGAACGATGCTCTGACCGATGTTAACATCCAGGTATAGAGCGAAACTGGAGATCTAGAAGACCTACATTAATTCCAGTCTTATCTGTGTGTCTCTAGTATTGAACGAGTTGGTATCTTGGTTGATGAAAAATCGATTTTCCCAATAATCGCTTTTATTGCTATTCGGGTGATCGGGCCATCCCTACTTTGTGACACTCGGCGGCTGCGATCTGGCAAGTTGCTGTAGTGTAGTTTCTGCTGATAAATTTTATTTGTCAATTTGGTCTTAAATTCTGAATTGATCAGTGTTAGAGTCATGTTTAAAGTAATGTCGGTCTCCGGGCACCACGTACCCACCTGGTAAACGGGTAAGTCTTTTATATTATATGTACTTCGACCGGTTCAAAATGGAGTGCATAAAGCAGATATCGATCGATACTTCCAACATAGCGAACAATTATTATTTCGTTTTCTGCACTTCATTTGCAAGTCTCTTTACAGTTTGAGACGTTATTATTGCTCAATCCAGGTTGACATAGTTTTATGCTTAATACAACTATTGTCAGCTTGTGTTTTTATTTTCATAGATGCTATTTACACTCAGTTCAACTGGAACCTTGGCCGTCAGCCGTAAGTAAGTTCATGTTTGAAAGTTAAAATACATTTATTTAACGGGGACAATGGAAGTGGTGCAGCAATAGCAGATGATTTCTATTATTAAAATTTATTGCTCAATAATAGTGTAATATTTAGGGATAGTCTGCCTATGTATAGCTGCAGTTGGAGATAAATAGTAACGAAATATGTAAAAATAATTGTGACTGTTCAGTATTGTTATTAGATGAATGCAACCATCTTCACGCAACTCCCATCAAAGCACAGTATGTGCTGGAACAAATACCTTATTGCAAGCTTAGCTGTAATTATAGTATTGTTAACGGGGGACTGGTTTAGTCTTATTTTTATATGGTGGAGTAGCAAACGGGCATGCAGTCCGCGATGGGAAGCGACAACTGCCGCCTATGGATATTTGTAATCCTCTCCAGATAAGATTAGAATCCTACCTGAAGTCAATCATAGATGCATTTCAACCGCTGAGGGATAATTTTGAATGCCTCGGATAAGTAAGTCTTGGTGGTGCCTCCGGAGTCGAACTAAAAAGTGTTCTACCACCTTTTAGTTTCATTTGCAACTATGGAAATAAAATAGTTACTCTGTT
>DWRA01000017.1:0-50359 GCA_018250295.1 Spathilepia clonius
AACATTTTTCCAATTACCAAAATAAGTTTCGTTTTTCATAGTGTTTATATCAATTACAAAGTTATGTTATTCGATTTTTGAAAAACTGCTATATCTCAAAAACTGTCAACCATATCTTGTTCGAACCAATTTTCGTTGAAAGTTTAGCATCTACAACATAAGTTTTATCCACATCCACTCTCTTAGTTTAAAAGTTAGAGGTGGAGGAACACACATTTTATCGCTTTGAAAGGGCTTATCTCTTAAACAATCGACTTTGAAAAAAAAAATGATTTCAGAAACCTCAATGTCATTTTGAAGACCTTTCTATAGAAAGGTCTTCAAAATTACTACCTATACGTGTGGCGTGCCTATAGGCACGCCACACGTATAGGTAATACGAAATTTTTTACAGAATACACTTGCCTGCCAAGTTTCAACTCTGTAGTCTTAATAGTTTCCAAATAAAGTGGCTGTGACATACAGACAGACGGATGCACAGACGCATGACTCATGACGCATCTATAAAGGTTCCGATTTTTGCCATTTGGCTACGGAACCCCAAAAAGTAAAGTTAAAAACGTATAAAATATCATTTACACGCACAAAATAGCCGGATTGGCTTAATAATCCTTAAGGGGTTGATCAGAATTTCTTCAAATAAAGTCGGTTCTACCCTTTGAGAGCTAAAATGCCACAGATATATACTCTAAACTAATAACAGTGTTCAAGTTGCGTCAGAAGTTAATAAATATTCATACACTTATCGTAATTTTTATAACAACTAAAAAATCTGAAAACCAGAAGTCTCAACTTTTAAAACCTTTCCGACCTATAAGTTACCAAGCTATAACAAGAAAAAGTACACGAATTATTATAAAAACAAAAAGCTCGACAGCTTATAAATTTAACCCAGATGTCGCTGCGACAATTTAGACGACTCCAAATACACCTCATATGTTAAAATACGTCAAGCCGTTTGGGTTGTACGGCGTGCCGAAGATAGAAACATAAATACGCTTGACAAAATTTCCCTCTGCAATCGGATAAAAATGTTGCGATGGCAACAACATTAGTCAAATAAGAGTTTTATAAGACACTGTGTTGTTTTAATACTATATACAGAAATTATTAACTCAAATATTTTTCATAAATCAAAATAAAAATGTACGTACGAGTATCATTAATGAGCTCAAAGTATTAAAAATCATAAATACGTGTATGAGGAACTCATATTCTAAGCAGCTTAAATGAGATATGAAGGAAATTTATTTGTTATCAATTATCGTGTCGATCCGTATAAATTGACGTAGTAACCTATATATTTCCAAATTAAATTCGTGCAATAAATCTGAATAGATACGTATCATTCAAACAAATTCTACCTAAATCATACGAATTAAATAAACTCGCTTCGCGGTACTATTTCGAACTTAATTTTTATGTATACCAGCAAACCAAAAGCGATCTACAGAAAATAATATTCGTTTATTTTTTATGAATATCCCCATCACTTCAATATATGAATCCCCTTCAAGTTGAGTGAGATTCTGGCCTAATTGATTTAAAAGCAAATTTAGTTATATCATACAAATCACTTTCAGATCGGCGCGCGATGATACCTAACTGATATCCGTTAAAAATAATTTAGAATATTTAATACGTGCCGGCAATATTTTTATAAACATTCGGATCGAGGTTATGAAATATTATAATGTACAAGTACGAAGGTTTTTTAGGAATCCGTAAGTTTTTTAAGATTATTAGAAAAGCTACATTATTGTCCTTTCGTTCTTACATTTGCAATATCTTTATAAAACTGATCTTTTGAACCTATTAAGACAGCCGCTTCAAATATCCACTTATAATTATGTAGTAATAGGACATAGAATATATTTAACGTAAATTTAATTAGCTTCAAATTTGTTATTATTGCGATCAAAAAGTGACTAATATAAAATATACATACATTTGCGGTCCAGATCGTCATGTCGCTTTTGAATTGAGTATTCGAGCCCGACTCGCACTTGATTTTTACATAGGAACACTGTTTTTTACTGCTTCTGATTGTATGCTATGATCATTTTTCTCATGCAAAGTGAGAAAAACGAAAATCTTTAAAAAAAGTTTTAGTACTGTGAAAGTAATGATAAATATTGTCATTAAATATAACTTTTTATATGTTACAGAAAGTTAGTAGCACTGCTGGTAACATGTCATATTTAGAAATGTATTTTAAGTTTACCTTAAATGTATAAATGTTCATAATTAAATTGCGTAGAAATACACAAAAGTAACAATAATAAATAACTTATATCATTATGTAAATTAATCAGATTATAGTAGGGCTTTTTAGAAAATAACTTTATAAAATTAGACAATATTGTTTCGTAATAAAGTCTTTCATTATTTTTGAATGTTTAACATTTATGTTATGTATAGATATGGCGAACAAAGCTTCAAAAAATCGCAAAGTATAACTAACTTAATACAAAGTTACAAATAAAATGTGTTATAAACTATTTTATGCCTATATATATAGGTCATAGGGCTATCCCTATTATGCAAAAAATGTGTCTTATCTTAATCCTCATTGTGTACAAGCGAATAGCCGATAAGTACTGCAAAGAGGGTCAGAGGACGAATCAATCTGATAACCTGCACGCATTCTAGTATAACCTGTTCTTTGTATCAGAATACTAGGGGATAACTCATGGAGTGCACCCTCTAGTACGTATGTTAATAACGACCTATGTTTCGGACAAGTCTCAGTTCATTCCGACCCGGGCGCCACAATGTAGTGTGAATTATCGTTAGTCCACTCGTGGCGGCCGGACGTGCGCGTCTCACCAAATTAATTCTTGAAATGTTTTGCGGATTGATCGCTTAAATATGTTATTCCTGTGCTATCGCGTTTAAAAACGTTGTAAAATAATGTTCTAATAACTCGGACGACAGTTTTTCGGATTCCCAAAAAAGTTATCATCGAATAAATCTGAAAATGTTTTACGGGGTGATCGTTTTTTTAAATTTTCACGTTTTGTGGTATTACCTATATTCATGTGAAGTTTTTTTTTTTTATTCTAGTCATGTATTTATAATTAAAAAAATAGTGCATCCATATTTGTTAATAAAATTTCACGAGTTAGCGCTACGAGTGCTACGAATAAATAAACTTTCGTAGCTGTAAACCCTTTCATGCCACAATTGTTATACGAGATTTTCCGGGTTTGATTCTCAGCTAGATCAAGTGTTTAAGCGACGGGCAAATATTTGGCCACAGTCTGAACGTGCGTCCGCGTGTTAATTTGCGTTTAAGTGCAGACTGGGGCATACATATATGTAAAATCGTTAATTTTTAGAAACATATGATTGTGTTTTATTTGAAAAACCATGTGATATATAATTTCATGTTTTTTTAAGGTGCAACATAAATTAAAACAAATAATAGTCGATGATGTCAAACAAATAATGAGATGACAAAAATGTTGCCCGGTTTTAATTCGTACTTAAAATTTCATTTAAATGATTTATCAGATTGTTGTGAAAGACAATATTTTTAAAATTATGATTTCAGCAAGATCCTGTTCTACCTAAAACTATATACCTATATAATCAAAACCTTTCAATTTAATAACATTAATAATAATATCCAACCGTGATAAACTAATATATATTTTGCTTTACTGATTTCATTTCACTTCCATATTTTATTTAACTTAACGCGTATACAGGACGTGAAAATCGTATTTAACGTTGCACGTATTTTACATCTAAACAATAAATGTTACGTCAGGTTTCAGAATAATTTTCCGTGTTATTGAATTTATTTAGTAGATATTCACGTATCGATTTTACAATACTTCATAGTTGTGTTCAGTCGGGCTCCTGATATTTTAACGGTGCGCTTGTCTGTACAGTTGCAAGAAAGCGACTTCGACGAGCGGTCGCTGTCTTTGTGCGAGTCGACGGAGACATCGGAGAGGATGGGTGGCGATTTTTTCAACACGGTGAAGAAGGGTCCCGGTAAAGTCATCGTCACGGCGATAGATCCGCCGCCTGAATTTCAGGTAAGTGTATTAAAACGATTTTTTAATTGAACCCCGCGCGCTGTGTTCTTTCGCAATTTTAATCTTTAAATATTCCCGTCCGTTCTGTGATTTAGAGATGCAGTAAATTTCAAAATAACCATGAAATGTATATTTGAATATTTTATTCAAATTTTAATTTTGCTTATTGCGGATGTTTAGTCTGAAATAGTGAGAAAAAAGCGCGCTTTTAACAAACTGATTTAATAGTCTGTCTAGTGCATTTTATACAACATTCAAGTAAGGAACATAAATTAAATTTTCATTTTTAAATTATAATCACGAGGAGCCACTTGGATATTTTTAGGAGATGAATATTATATATTTCTACGTTTCATGTGTACAAATTAAATTTAATTATTTGGTCAGGTGTTTTGTACATGGCATCTAGATTATTTTGTATAATATTATATACAATATGTTGATGTAGCATTTGTTTTATACAGAGTTTATCATCTTCTTAAATATATTTATCAAAATATTTTTTATTCCACGTATATAATTTTAGAATATCTAAAATCAGAATTTTACGATTAATATTTTTCATTTCGCAATATAAAATTATTCAATGGTCACATTGATATCAGAATCCAGCATCAATATACAAGAGCTGGCACAAAAATTTTCAAGCTACGTTTACGCATAAACATGATTCAAGGTTTGTAGCCTTTATTTTCGAAGTTATGAGTGTATAAGAAATTGATGGCCACTTTAATCTTGAAGCAGCCAACATACATACCTCCTTACACTTGTTTTATAAATTCGTACGAGTCTATAAGGTATACCTCACAAGGTCTTGACGTCATAATTCAGGGATTCATTAAGTCTAAATCGTCAGACACATTTGTTAATATGCCTAAGACGTCAATCAAGCCGATTTAAACAACTAGTCGGTTTACGTTAGAGTATGCATTCGAAAGTCGACCAGCAACGAGTCGAGCGCCTTCGGTAAGCGATGATAGACCAAACATGTTCGCGTCGATTTCTTGCCTTAAAGGTGGCAGTCCACAGGACTTGTGGCAAGTTGAAGTCGGTCGCCGCCGATAGCAGTCTGATTAATGTAAACAATTTTCGAAGTCAGCCGCCTTTGGCATGACAAAGTTGTTTACTGAAGATGGTTGGTCACTGAGTACAAACGAACCCCAAGTTGATCACATATGCAAGGCTAACATCAAGGCCTGATGTGGACCGGTTCATGTAAGTATATATGCTTGTATATATGTCCTTCAAAGTTAGAATAAGTGCAGCGCTTTTATCGACGAAAAGTTCTGTCAGCTCTAAAGGTAAGTTCGTAAAGTTATTGATTTGTATATTGTAGGTAATTGTAGCATTTGAACTCTACTGGTCTTACAAACTTTGCGAATGTTCTCGAGTTTGCCACCATACATTGAGAGGCTAAAACTTAATCCAATGTCCAATCAAACAAGTAATTACATTCGAGTATACCGTACTTTAAAAGACAGTAAGAGCATCTTCATCGTTATCTTCGACGTGAAATTTGCTGTTTTATTTCATGTTAATTAACATATACGTAGATTTTAATTTAATGTAATGTTCTTATGGATTGTTTCAAACTGCTTTCTAGTAGTTCGTTCTAACTAGAAAGTATGTATTTTGTATGTCCCATTGCTGGGCAACTGAAGGCCTATTTACTCAACCACGCTCCGCTTAGAAAGAAAAGCACGAGTTGGTGAACAACACGTGATACATGTTTTTAAACTGTCCATTGCGCCTCGTCGTGTACGACATTCCACCTAAAGTACGTAGGTACTAACTATTTTTTTTATCACACCAGGCCAAAAATTAACTGTAAATATTACTATTAAATCTTTCATATTATTACTTTCGAACGGTTAATGTGGTAAAGTCGTTAACGGTTCGTCCTCCAGTTTCAAATTATCGGTAATTGGGACTGTTTTAAGTTTGCAAAAGTTGCAGTCCATTAAAAGCTTATTGAAGGATTCTATGAATTTCTGCTGAAGAACATAAATTTTATTAACTGAAGGTTAGTTCTCGTAAGTTTGCTCACATCTTGATGCGTCGTCTTCGTTAGGTTGTTTACATAAATGGATACTTATGTCAAAGCAGTCTTCAAGGAAAAGCACTAGGTAAAAAATATTTTATCTACGTTATAAAGAAGTAAAGCTTTAGTCGTGTCGGTATTTTATGAAATCTGATCTAGTACTCGAGAGAAGATTTTTCGCGCAACCCACCCGTAGATTTTAATGTCGAATTGAATATTTTTGCCTTAAAATATTCTGTTTTATTTTCTGTCCAATCGTTTATCTTATCGCGGACCTCTAGTCAAAAACACTTCAGACGTTGTCCAGATGATTTAATACAGTTTAACTTCTTCTGTGCGAAATTGTAAGGGGAGGCAGTTTCTTGTATTTAGTATTTATTGTTATGAAATATACAGTCGGTAATAGGGCACCCATATTTTCTTTTGAGTATGGAACATTAACAATGGTTGTTTTAAAATTTTGTACGTATTTGAACTTTGAAAGACATTTATTTTGAAATCACAAATGGACTTCAGTTTTTATTTTCTTGTATAAATTTTTAACAGACATAAATCATTAAACTATGTGCAGTAAAATGAGAATAAAATATAAGGTATTCCGGAATATCGACTGCCGTCCAGTTCAGTCTGAAAACTTGCCGTGTTTAAACACAAATATCACAGATCTTTTGACGCGGATTTAAGCTTTCTGTGTGATCGGGTTGCTCCCACTTTGAAAATGTACCGGGATTTATTTCTAACAACCCCTTCACCTGAACCCCAAGTTTGTGTAGTATTTCCTTACGATAACATTGTTAAAGTATAGTATGAGAAATATTTACACAAATTAATACACATGATTGAAGGGTACTTTAGTAGTCTCTTATGTATTATTATGTTATACGAAAATAAAAATCGAACGTATGAAAATAATCGCTTCTCTTGTGTGTGTGGGTTAATTTTCTACTTTTATTTTTTATCAATTGTTAGGATATCTTCTATGATGACACGTTTTTCGCAAATGTCAATCGGACACCCACTTTAGTTCTAATGATAGTGCCGTTTTTAAATGGAAAGAATGGACAGACAAACGGAAGTCGTAGGCTTAGTGTTAATAGTAAAAGTCGATACCGAACCCTAAAAATAATAAAAATTAAAACTATAAAGTAATATTGGCCCACATTTGCTTTTAAAATTTTGCGAATTGTTTAGTAGGTTTGCAGGTTTTGCAGTTATTTAAAAACATATTACAAAAACATCTTTCTTCAAATTCCTAAAATAAATTTTTGGTTGTGGGCATTGAGTCCAGGGCTGGTTGTTTAAAAGCTCACGAAATACGATCTGCACCTACCCGTATCACATTTTTGATAGGTATAGGAAAAAGTGATAACTGTTGTAATCTTCTTTTCCAAAAGTTAGTGCAATAACATGAATCGATTTTAACAAAATAATAAATCTAGAAACAATGTTTGATAGTTTTATACATCTCTGATGTTCAATAAACTCAAAACTTAGAAGGTATCTAGGTAATACCACAGTATATTAGTACTATGACAATAGCTACAAATGAGTAGTAAATTTAATACAACACGTGAATGTGGCTTTGAAAATGTCAAATCAATCAGTTGTATTATTAAACAGATATTGTGTATCCGGTTCAAACATTCATTTGATTCATTTGAATTTTGTAAAAACTTGATTATCTGGTCTGGTTAAATAATGACACCTAACTTTCGTCTCTAAATCAAATTTTAAGGAAATTTTAGGGCTAGACTATACCTTTTCGTTACGGTCCACTTTACTGACCTGAGCTATTATCAGGTATTACTTTAAAAACGTTTCAGGATTTAAGATTTATCGACAAAACCTTTGGTATTGTAAGTGTCCATGGAAGACAATGACTAATTTTCATTACATAGTTCGTCTGTGTTGTGTAAATATAAGTTCCTCTTAATAGATTTTTGATTTTAACTAGCAACTTACTATGGGGAAGTAAATTAATACAGCTTGCTGAAATGCACACAGACATTTTAAAATATATTTCACTAAAAGAAATGCTTGTGGAGTAATTTATTTTGATGTCCGAAGCATACTCGTATTCTGAGTAGTATCCTTAATTAGGACCTTAGTGTTTTAAGAAGTAAACGTGACGGGCTTGGATTTTTATTAAAGAATTCACTAATTAACTCATAGAGAGAAATGATTTCAAGAAAGTTTGATTATGAAGTTGTACATACGATATGATTAGGAAAAAACGGATTATCTTTATTTCGTTTAAAATTCAGAAAAAGAAGTAATGTTTAATAACGTGTATCAGGCGAAGTCGGAGACCTGAGCGAGTCTTACTATAATTTCAGTAAATAGGGAACCACTAGCGATAAATCTTTGTTGCAATAAGTGATTTATTAAAGTAGCGCTTTTACTTGGTATTAGTATTCTTTTTTCTATGCTTTTCTCCGGCTTTGTTTTTATTGTTAATTCTTTTGTAGTCCTTTTTTTCTTATCGGACTAACAGATATTAATAGATTGCACTACCAGTATCGGTTGTGTACATTTATTTTATGAAATGTAGAATGGACTGATATTATTATTTCTGAGACTTCATAGACAATATTATTTGATTATATTATATCTTATGGCGTCATTATATGATATATATCTTGTGTATATATAGTTAATTTTTAACTTTCGCGTGTACTAGAAACGTCCGTGTTATAAGTGGTCCAAAATTCTCGGCAAGGTTTGCTACAGAAGTTTTTAACTAGTTCTCAGCCATCGCAACCGGCAGGAAATAGAAATGTCGTTTTTTATAATGAGTACCAAATTAATATCCAGCTTAATGTCAAGTCCAAAACCAAACAACCAGAAAAATTGTCAACAGTTGTGCCATGTTACTGTTTTATGAATAAATACCTTTATGATTTTATTTTCTTTACCATGTTTGATAATACTAAACACCCACAAAGAACTCGTTTTAGAACGAATATATAATGTTATTGACAAAAATATGTGTGGTGGTCGTTTCACCGCTACATTCAAATCAGGACGCGATGTGCCACCGTATTTAAGAGTGGTATCGCTTGAGTAAGTCCAGATAACAAGTTAAACATTTGAAGTCGAAATCTAAAAGTAATATCTCATTTTCCTTTTTTCATTTCCATTCGACGAGCAAAGAATGTTTCCAACTACATTAGTTTCTGTATTTCCATTGTCAAATGAATACGAAGGTGGAAATCTTTCAAAGCTTCTATACTCCCACTCGATTGCTACTTGTTTGCATCCAACTAACCAGTCGGTTCGATATATATGATCGTAACAGCCGTAGGTTGTATTCCAAAGCATTGAGTCTCCGGTGACGTTTATACTGTAACAAAATGTTAGGTGTAGGATACGAAAGGAAGTCCTTTGATACAACCTTCGTGTATCCTGTCGAAAGGAACTATAATAGCGCTCGAGCGACACTCACACACAATTAGTTAGGAATAGCTAGTGAAATTGTATGGGTATAATAAATGTATACCTAAACACATAAACAGATTGTAGGCCCGTAAGTGTTCCTAAGTTAAACACTATTCAAAGTCACAATAAATTGGAGCTTTTAACCTCTTAAATCTCCACTGATATTATAAAGCTGAAGAGATTGTTTATTTAAACACGCAAAATTCTGGAAGCACTAGCGAGAATTAAAAAGTATTTTTGAATTTAAAAATATTTTAGGCTTATATTACATACATGCGTTTGAAATGTGGGTGAAATTGGGAGCCACTTCCAATTAAATATACCTATGTTGACGAATATACGTAGCTGTCTTTATTTTAATATTACATTTATTATATCCGATCTTAATAAGACAAGGCAGCCTAAAATATTTAATACTATGAAGTGTCCTTAAACAGATTTATGTCCAGTACTCTTTAATATCGCTGTGCAATTCACTTCCCGGGCGGCACTCGTCCGTGTGGAATTGGGCCGGATTGTCTGCAAACTTTGTACAGGTCGTTTTCAAGATTGCGAAGATGTACCTTTCAATAAAGAAAGCCACCCTATTTTAATCTAGCTTAAACGTACACTTAACGTAAACGAAAATAGAATCTAAAGTCACGGAAGTGTCCCAGCAAGTTTGAGCGCATGTCTCAGATACAAACTCTCTCTTGTATCGTATAGAATAAACTTGGAACGATTTTTTAAATATCGGAGCGCAGTTAGGGGAGGCTAAAGTTCATCCGGGTATTATGAAGGCATATACACAGATATACAGTTGAGTTAAAATCAATGTAAACCAGCGCCGCAGCGAAAGCGACGCTCTCACGCTGACTGAACCGCCCTTCCTGGACGTGGCGACACGATAACAAAGGATTCTGCATATTGACTAGATAAGCCAATCGCCAATCTATCAAGCCAGAGTTACCTACTTGCATCACCTTATCCGTTATATCTCGTTAGCGACGTCATTGTTAACCTACTAATTAATACATGAGTATGGTATTAAACAGTAACGATTAATTGTAATTGAATAGTTTATATCTGTTCTTCATAAAATAAATAAAAGCTAAATAAACGCTTCCACTTCACTGTTCCATAACCCGATATTAAGCACGTGTAGTATATAGCGTTCTAGTTAAGTAAACACGTGCATGTATAAACAAAATAAAACGGGAATTTAACATCATCGTAACGGCAGCCCAACTGAAAATTAATCCGGTACCTGCTGCATGTGACGATACACAATCTTGAAACTATTTTTTAAGTTTGCAAAAGCTAGTTAAGTGCAGTCAAAGGGCTTTGCGGTTCAGCGGTTCGACGTACGCCGTTCAAGTCGATTAAATCTGATTTTGTCAGGTTCCCCGAAGTTTAATCATAAGCCATTTCGATATTGTGGCTGTCCTGCAGCCATTCAATTTTTTCTGGAAATGGTTCGTTTCCTTAATTTTTCTTTTTTAATTTTTACTGTTTCATAATTTAGTACGAATTTTATGCAAGCTAACGGACGTAAATTGAATTAGTAGCCACTGAGTTGAAAGAGTACAAAGAAAAAGGTTTTCGTTTAGTTTGAAATTTTACATTCATTTAATAGTTTTTCAGTTGTATTTATTGCTGAACGGAAATCTTTTTAAGGACTGTTCGATTAAAAGGTTTTCAATTAGAAATAAAACTTAATACTTTAAACAATAGTGTTTAAAATCAGTCACATACCACATACAACAATTTATACTGCGAACCACTTCTAGGCGGCTGACGTCATAAAGTTGTTATTTAATTCATATTTAACTATTATTTAATATCTGGAAATACATCGGAAAATGAGAACAAAACCTCTTCAAATGAAGTTTTCATGAATTTAATTACGAAATATCTAAAACGCTTATACTTTTAGAGGTGCAACAGCGTTGAATATAGGGTCGATGGTATAAAATTTCTAATAAGTAACATGCAGTGAAAAATAATCAGAAAATCTAATAACCTTCAAACCCTTCAAGCCCTGGCAAGTCGACCGTAACTCGATATAACCGCGCCGCGGTGGTGACAAGATTGACCGATCGATCGATGGACAAATCCGTCACACGACCGACAGCGCGCGATGATGCGTAGCGTGCTTCTGTTGCTGTCTACCTCGCCCGTGCACAAACGATAAGCAGTGCGGCCGAGCTGTGGAACGTGTTCTTTTCCACAACAGGTGGGTAATTACGAAGGAAGCCAAATAAACCGAATGGGCTCCGTATTTTGACTTCCACTACTCCTATCGCTTGTTGCTCACTGCATTTAAGCTATCGTACGCAGAGCGATAGTAGGAGAATAAAGTGAATGACCAATCTATACGTTTTATGACTCCGCCGACAGAGGATAAGTCTTGTGGCCTAATTACCCAATTTACTAATATAACGCATTATTTTTAAAGTAATATAACGCATGTCTAATAATTTTAGTGTGTATCGCGTAGCCGAAAAGCTTTTGATTTTTGAGATCTAAAAATGTTCAATGTAAAAACTGTGGTGTCTTCTTCGCTTAAGTCCTGTTCATATTGATTCAATTATCTTTATGACCAAGTGTACTCTCCATAAATGTATGGGTGTACATTATAATAATCAGTTTAGACAGAGATCACAAACGTCTTCGTAGTTTCAATTCGGGTCGAGTCAAATTTCCGGAAAATGTAATCAGCTCTATTAAATTTTTCATTTCAAATTATTCTGTAGTGAGTGCATTGATACGTCTATAGTAACCATTGCACACCGCCTATAACATTATTATCTATTTGACAGATTGTTGACTGACTCCCAAAATACAACGTAATTATAATTATAATAATAATTATTTGCGAATCGATATTGTTTTATCGAATGCAAGTTATTTTCTAATGAAATATGTATTGTATCTCGTACTCTTTACTGTCAGAAAATATACAGTCACATGTATGTGCTGCGGCTCGTCTCGCTGCACTGGCTGGTGTAATGCTCATGTTGCACCCCTTACGTGTTGCAAGTCGCAAGGTCAAGTTAAGGTCCTAGTGATTCGACCCCGGAGGCACCATCGTTACACCTATTTCTACTTAATAACAGTAGTGTAAGTGTAAGTGTTGTAAAGGAATCATAATCATCAGAGGCGTTCCAACTTAGTTCTCAGGACTACCGACGCACCTGGTACCGACTTTAGTTAGGGTTGTAATCTAAATAAATTTTAATGAAATAAAAAAGGCAAAACGCCGCTTTATTGGTCAAATTGAAACAGTACACGGACGATGGTGTTGAACTCTGTTACTTCTTCTTGCCATTGGGCAGATTTCATTTAATGAGTTAAAATTACAACTACGCTAACAGTGCCATCAGTTGAGCTTCAATGAGCATCAATAATTCAGTTGTGGTGAAACAGAGTCTCCGGAAATTATTTCCATTATTATCTGTGTGATAGAGTATTTTTTCTGATTCTTTTAAATTTTTAAAGCAAAACTTAAAAATGAAATATTTCGTCAAAACTGTTAAAGTGATTTTAGAATATACATTGATATAGGTATATGTGGTATGTAGGAGCACCATTTAAAGTTATAAGTTACAGTGGACGTAGTAGTTAAGCTGCAGACAGTGGAACAAAATTGTGGTTAATTAAGGTCTTATCCGGGTTATCAACCAGTCTCGTTAAAATCGTCCACATATCGATTCCGTAATTCCGAATTATAAATTGGTACTCTCGAAACCAGGAAAATTGCTACACAATGTTGGCCGTTATTGTAAAAAAACATTATATTATAGTATTTTTTTGTGCCGTACATGTGTCCGCATTTTAAAGTTTTTGCGAAACTACACGTGTAAGATGTACCTTTTTTCGTTTCGAGGGGAAACCTTTAAAAGGTGCCCGGTGTCGTAGGAGTCACCACCACTAAAAACCTCCCGGTGACCGTTGCTTAGCGCTATATACAGGAGTCAAGGATCTCCAAAGGAACGCGACCAGAGTCCTTTTAGCGCAGAGCCCCGGCCGGGCTCTGGCCTGGTGAGGTTTCACCGTGTATTCAATTGTTTACGACGATATGTCGCAACACATAACGTCATCCTTCGTAAGGTCCTTGGCTGGTCGGTTCGAACACCCGCTCTTGCAACGCGCAGACCCGGAAGTCCCCCTTTTAATGACCATTTACGACAGGCAGGGGATACCGTAGCTCTATTCTGAACCGAAACTACAGGATGAATGTAACATGTACCTACCAAAAATCCTAAAACCTAAAAATCCTTTAACAACGTCGCGACGCACCGACGAACCGAAATTAAAACAAAAGCTTGTGGTCATTAACATACCGCAACATAAAAAAACGCCGTATCAATATATCATCATATGTCCTATTAAATCATTGCCTTGTTATATGTAGCAGATGGTACTGTTACTGTGATTGTTGTAGTAGGCCTATTCAATCTTTTTTGGTTATAAATAAATCTATTACACCATGTTGTACTTGTAGAGCTCAGCTCGGTAGCCTGAATGAATACTCTTCCTTATTTTAAAAAACTACCAGAGGACAAATACCGATGCATCCTCTTTCTTAGATATAAATATCAACACGGTTAAACTTTTTAAAGCGATTAGCTAGATAGATAACCTTTAAAGATTTGCATTCTAATAAACAAACTCATAAATAAAGAGGATTTGATAGGAAAATTAAAAGCAAGCTCTTGTATACATTTATATCGACATTTTTTAGTGAAACACTCATGTTCCTCGTATTGGTTGCAAGGTGGCTTTTTCAAAGGCAAATGAATGAAAACATTATTTAATTTATTATCATAACCGTAGCTACTAGAATGTAGCAATAAAATTAAGCTCGTAAATTATTGTCAAAGGAAAACACGGTGCATAAATATTTATATTAATTTTAAAAGTTTTGTACAAATGTTAAGTTTTATACAAAGCTTTTAAAATTAATTTTAATATGAAATTATTATTTCAAAAGTTCTTTGTTCAACGTTTCATTTGTTTTACATTCAATACGGTAAGTGAAATCTCTCACAAATAATCTGTTAAAATAATGTCGTTATTGTTGAAGTGTTATCTCAAAAAATGTCCAATTACTTGGTGTTGTTGGTGACGGCTCGCCCATGACCTCCGTGTTGCAAGTGAACAGTATATAACTAAGAGTATATATAATTGTTCTATGTATAAATGAGCAATCCTTCAATACTCTTTGGAATAGCGAAGTACGGCATGGGCCAATAACATAAAAAGATTGCAATGAAGCATTGTTACACTTACGAGTTAACTTAAATGTTATACAAATGATCGGAAAAATTAAAAAGACATTTCGAACTCGATAACTATTATACTCTTATTATCGTATCATATATACGATAATAAGAACCATTTACATCACCTCATAAGTCCAAAAATGTATCAGATTTGGTGTAAAAGAAGAATAAAAAATACGCAAAAATGTTATGAATAAAAATTGTAGGTATCTGTGGTGCGATACCTCTCTAAATCTAGCTAAAATTTACACGGAGACTTACTAGCTGGCTTCCGCTTCAACTATCACTCAACTAGTCTGGAAGCTGGGAAACTTCGTGAGTAGTCAATGCAACACGTGTCACGAGTGCAACACCGTTGCGAATTTTTCGCTAGCTCTACTGCTACTCGTATTGCTTTAAAGAGAATATCACCGATGGGCGATAATTCGTTTTTAATCAAGTCCTATCCGAAATGAAACCCGTGCAAAACGTATTAAAAGTTAACTGAAAAATATTGGCAGCCGAAGCGTGTACCGTTTGCCCTGTGGCATTTCGGACTCGTATATTGCGTTAAAGGGCTTCGCAGTAAAACCAAAAATGCTAAATCGACCCGTAAATATAACGTATTTTAGGATAAAACATAAAAAAGCACTACAAATTATTGAACTACAAGTATATATATATATATATATATACCCGCAACTTCGTCCGCGGAATTTTTAAAATGGAACAGATTTATATCAGTAAGCTAATTATAAGCTAAACGCATGATACGTCAGAAACCCCAATTTCTCACGTGTCAAAAATATTTATTTCATTGCTTAGCAGGACTGTTAAGCATTTGGATTTAATTTGGACAACAAACCCGAAATCTTTTAGTTGGTAGATCAATGCTTTGCATACAAATATCTATCGACTATTTGATATCTGTACCTCTTGTGCTTGTCACACAATAGTACACTTGCAATTCAATAGCTGAATCCAACCTGAGCAGTAAGATAACGTCTGGCACAGGAAAGGGTGCTCGTTTGCTTGTTTGTTGCCACAGAAATCCATTGTAGGCTTCAGTCATCAACATCTGAAACTATTGCTGTCTATTGGAAAATACAAACCCTTGCTGACAAATAGGGATCGAAGCTCAATCTAGCTCCAGTGGTACAAAATCCAACGACATGCAATAGAATGTTTATTTATTTTGAGCGAATTCCCGCTGTAATTCAATGTGTTATTTCTAAATATCAATATAATTTGGTTTCAAAATATTTGCTGATAAAATGTGTACATTCCAGTTTTTGTGCTATGTTTATTTGATTCCAAATTGCACAAACGAGCTGTAAATTTGGACAAATAAATGCGAAAGCGAATAGATAACTTATTTCCTTTGACAAGTCGCTTAAAAACGAGTTATTGAAGTTTTTTGTGCAAATAAGCATATGAGCTTTCGGAAATACAGTTATATCAAACATAAAAGCAAAAAATACTATGTTTATGTCATACAGATTTATATCGGAAGTAACTTTTTCTTCGTCCTTTCCGTTGTAATATTCCGTCTTTGCTTTAATATTCCGCTGGAAGCAGACTATGATTTTTTTATACTCAATTAGAAACTTTTCCTCCAGCCATCCGAACAGCGAGTCACTTTCGTGTTGGAGTTGCCAACTTTTGTGCAACTGTAAATGTTTACACGTCGATATACGTTTTTTTGCAATAAGTACTTTTGACATGTTTTATTTAGCCTGTGTGTAACTTTTCGTAGCGGGTAATTGGAATTTATTTAAAAAAAACGATTCTGCATGATATTTATTTATAGAATCTTATTATTTATTTATGAAATTTTGAAAATGCTAGAGGCGAAGTCTTGGTCGTGACTGCTGTCAATGGACACCTGTCGTCCAGCTTGTTGAGCATAATTGTCGATACCCACTAGAATTGAAACACTACTTTTAGCATTGTGGTCTTACCACACCCTTCAAACACTCTAACATTTTACTCTATATCATGAGTATAGGTGTTTTTTCGTCAGCTTCTAAATGTTAGTGGTGAAGATCATTACAGGTCATACGCATCTCAGCCTTGTAACAGTTATAAATCGCCATCTTAAAAAGTTTTACTACTACGTGCATCGTGAAGAGATATACTACCAAAAAGTTTCCTTATATTATTATAAGAACTTGCGTTTCAATTGTCCTAATTTCATGTTGTTCTTATATTTTTATTCTTTCCATCTAATTTATTTTCAAACGTTTAACAATATATACATAACACTAACAAAGTAGTTGTGTATAAAAGCTTGTAAAAAATACAGAAACGATTTTAAAACGTGCAACTGACGTTCGTCAATTCCGCTTTTCGACAGACCTTCAAATGTCAAGTTTGTGTACTCGACAGCAAATACTAGAATCGAACAAAATACGACATAGCGGTAAAATGTTCATTTTATCAAACACATTGTGTTTACATTTAGATTTCCGTGGTTTATTTTGATAGGCACGTGCGACGTTCAAAAATACGACGTAATATAAATACGAGTATATTCGGTATCTCATAATTTTTAAATAACAACACAAACTCTTCATAAAAGAAAAATATTTTGCGATTTTATTTTTATCGTATTTCAGTGTGAATGTTATTTCTTACAGGATAGCCCTGTCCTGTCAAGTACAACTGTGGTCGTACCCACGCCGATATTTGCTACTTCCCACAAATCAGCATTCGATGTAGCAATGAGTATGAGGCAAGTCTCACCGTTGTATCCGAGAAAGTTAAAGCCGGAAGCACTATACGAAAGAAGGCAATGCCTAAATCATCGATTTGCAAGCCCGAGGCTCCTACACCTCAGCCCCTGTCGGGGCAATAGGCCTTCTTCAAGAAACTCTCTATCATCGCGTCTTTCCAGTAGTCATAATTCACTCGTGACTCAGTTTCAAGCAGACGATTCAAGCTTCATAACGCAAGCTATATCTCACGATACGCTCTCCGCCAAAACGTCGGATATTACCGACATGTACAATGTCCCCTTTGATAGTGACATTTACGCGGTCCCAATCGATACTGTACAACCTTGCCATAGCAGCAGGGGAAAAGTGAAAAGACCACAAAGAAATAACAAACGTCGGGTTAAAAGCACTCCCCAGAATATTAGCACAACCCACACTCCACTTGAAAGATCACATAGGCCCAAGGAGAATAGGCATAAAGATACCAAGACGAAGAGACACAGCCTGCCAAGTTCTTCTTCTAAAAAGAGTGTGACTGATTCTGATACGGACTCGTTGCAACTTACATTGAGAGAAATGAGAAAATATTTACATACCCTTTACTCCAGCTCAAGTGACTCCGAGTGCCGAAACACTATTAATAAAAGGAATAGCACGGTTGTTACTAATGTGGGTGTTCACATGAAACATACTTACAAAGAGAATAACAAGGACATCAACAAAAATACTGCCCCGCCTGTTGGAACCGCTTTGTTTTTGAAAGAGAGCATTGAAATATCTCGGTCCGCCGAAACGAATAATAATAACAGTCATAAGAAACTCAACAGAAATTCGATGGCAATGAACGCCAAGAATAAGAAACATAAAGAGAACGTACCAAAGGACTGTAATATTATAGAAGTGGATAATAAGAGTGAGAAGCCAGTAAAGAAACCAGCGGGCCAAAAAGTTAAGATGTCTACTATGCGTATACTTTCGATGAACTTAAAGCAGAGCTTCTGTAATCTATTTCGATGGCGGAGGACGAGCGAGAGTTCCATTGTGGAGCGAGTGGGCCGCGAGTCTCCGCCGGCGGCTGTCCGAAGGGCTTTACCCCCGTTACCACAGACTCCACACACGTCCCATGCCCGCCGTTCCGCCAATGAAGAAGATACTGTCACGGATTTCGCTACATCCATCCAAAAAGTCAAGGACGTAAGTATTCTTACATTTAATATGAACATATTAGTTACGTGCCGTAATTAAACATGTGACATATTTTATTTGCATTGTCTCAGATATGCTTCCTCGGAATAAATCTAGGCCGTTGTGACATATTAGTCTATAGTCGTTTCAAGTTACTTTTATTCATTTTATATTTATGTTACGTTTATACATTTTATTTCAATCTTGTATCTCTGACATTGCATGTAATTTTTTATTTTAATGAGTATAACTTAAACGTATTTAGGTAGTTTCAATTTCATGGCAAAACTACAGATTCGAGTCTGAAGTGGCAATTCAGTATATTATTGTTTTTATATTAGTTTATAACAGATAATTACGTTTTAATTATGGGCAAATGGAGGATATTATAGGGGAAGCTTGTTTTTCGACATCATGTTTCCGTCGAACAGTTCTCGCATATCAGCGAAAAGACTGGCTTACATATGAGGCGATCATCGTCGTCAGGCTGAATCTGTTCTATATAGAGTTGGACACTGCGGACAATGGTGATCATTTACCATTAGGTTTGTAGTCAACCTGATGGTAAGTGCTCGTGCGGAGTGTTTTACATTTAAGTTACATCTGAACAAGTCTAAAAAATGTTCTAAACAAAAGTCAATGAAGTAGTATCATCATCTCGAAGTATAAGTATGATATTAGCTGTTTATTACTTCTGACAAGACATAAACATGCAGAACGAACAAAGACATTCAAATATGTAGTAACAACTAATGAATAGATAACGCAGCTCGGTCGCCCAGGATTTTTCAATTTTATATAAAAAGGCGCCTCTAGTCTTACTTATAGATGAGGCATCTACTTACTCGCGTTCTACTTAAGCATTAGAAATATGCGAATGAATGGTGAATGCGTGACTGAGATAATATAATTATTTGCATTTCGTTAAAGAAAAGCGTGGAAAAGTCTTAGCGAACCTCCACCAACATAATGCATGGGCACGTTAACAAATTTAAGTTAACACATATTAGCTTAACCACATGTCAATTGTATTCGGATTACCTGAGATTATAGCCCTTCAAAATTACAAAGTCGTCTCAATTATGTTCTACGGTATAATCTAATAGCGTAGGGGCAATTTACTGTAATACTATATAGGTGCATATAGCAAATCCTTCATTGGCATTAATGAAAGTAATTGACGGTAGTCCGAAGACGAATTTCAGATTGTTCCAAAATATTTCTTTTAAATCAGTCAATCAAAATGACTTAACAAAATGGTGATAGCAAAATCGTGAGAAAACTAACGTGACTAATACTTTGTCACAATACTGTTAAATTTTGTGTAAAACCTATTAACCGATACCGCCGAGCGTTGTGAATGCTATCTATAACTTCCTTCAATCTGAGAAGATACTCGTGTGTGTGGAAAGGTTTCATTATCCATTTTTTGTTTGGTTTTTAATTATTATTCTTTTTATAGTACGGCTGGTATTGGGGCCCGATATCAGTGGAGGCTGCGGAGAAGGTCCTGTCGAATGAACCAGATGGGTCATTTATTGTGCGGGACAGCAGCGACGACCACTACATCTTCACGCTCACCTTCAAGCTGAACGGACTCAGACACGTTAGGATCGAACATGACCAGGGTAAGTGAAAACAATATTTTTCTTTTCAATTTGCGCATACAGAATACCAGTTCACCGTCACACATAGACATCTTCTAGTTAACATTAGTAATAGAACAAAAGCTTTACGCAAAATCGGCCCCAACCATTTTTGATATTGATGAAAAATCTTAAACAACAAGATTACTGTTAAAAATGTGATAAGTTTAAAATAAGCAATATATCAATCGATTTATTATAAAATGTAGCATAGATGAATATAATAAAAGTAGAATGTAACCATCATTGTCTCTACAGGCAACTTCTGCTTCGGCGGGTGCACGATGTTCAAAGCGCAAACGATTGTGGAGTTCATCGAGAACGCGGTGGAGACGTCGCGCAGCGGCCGCTACCTCTTCTTCCTCAACCTGCGCCCGATGCTGGGACCTGTGCGCGTTCAGCTGCTCTACCCCGTCTCGCGATTCAAACGCGTGCAGAGTCTGCAACATATGTGCAGGTAACGATCACCGACATCAACATTCATCTCACCATTACCATTTCATTTGTCACTTTTGCCAAACTCGTCAACGGTAAAACTGCCATAGATAAGTAAATAATACTTACGAGTAGAAGCGAAACTATTCGGCTGCCATCATGAAATGCCCCGTTATCTTAATATAGATTCGAAACTAATAGGTCGGGGAAAAAGTCTTTTCGCATATAGTCTGTATAATTTTTAAATAAAATCTCTTTGGCTGTACTAGTTGCATCTGACTGGTTTTGATACCATTTAAAAGGTTACATTTCAAAAAAAGAAACAATTTAGTAAAATAATGTTTCCTGCCGCTTTTCATTTGTTTTTCTCTATGTCAAAATAAGTGAATCTAATGAAGTATTTGATACATTTTAAAACTTCATTACAAAAAAGGAAAAATGCAACGCAAGCCGCGAAAAAAAAATTGTAACATTTACACATTTTTATAAATAGTTGTTACTAAAATGCCAAATCAAAGGAATAAATAGACAACCCCAAAGGGCATGTCAATCTGAAAGTTGACATAAAACGGTTTGTTGTGACATTCCGTGTTAAACTCGAAGGAGTTTCGCTTCTATAGTATTACATACATTTATATGCGATACAATTTAACATTTTATTTCAAGTATATTTACGTACTTTGCGTTACCACTCATTACGATTGCATAAGCACCATCGATTCCATTAACCACATCAACTTTATTTACTTAACACTTTATTTTTTACTTATATTTCCAACTTTGGCTACGTCGTGCTCTACGAGTTCAACTGTTACATCCAGTATCCTGATTTTACTAGTGTTAAGTTGTACAGCCGAGCCAAGCGAATAATTTTATTTAATTATTTGCACTGATTTTGCCAACTTCGTATTTTATATAATAAATTGACACGTAACATTTTGTCGCCACCAAGTTTATCATATAAACGCTGTATACTTCACTGTCTACAAATTAATAATTTTATTTATACTCATTAAAAAATAAGCATTTATTTAAAAGCAGTAAATACATTTATGTCATGTGTTATAGTTTACGCTCATTCTCTTAAAAAACCGTAATTGCATATTAGCTGGTGTAATTAAAAAACACCAAGAACTTGTATATATCATTGCGATTTGTTCGACGATAAATTTCGCAGACTAGAGCAACAAGTGCCGTTTTGCACATTTCGGACATCCAGTGAGCCAAGAGATAAATATTTGGCAATACGTATATGTTCTGCATCCCATGTTACTCTTTTGACTAGATAGTCAAAGGGAATTCGACAGTTGATATAGGAAAAAATCACTGAATAAAAATTGATTGGCCAAAACGGAGCTCACTTACGTGGACAGAATGTTTTGCTTCCTTTGGTGTAGTCAGAAAAGGTATTTCTACTACGTATCACGTATAATACTACTTCACGTTATGCCATGTATAAAACTAGATAATAAATATTTTTTTCATAATAATGCATAAATTATAGTACATAAAATTTGAATTCAAAAGAAATATTTTTTTATCAATAACGCTGATTACAAATGGATTCGTTTTTTTTAGACTGTACTTTAAATTTTAGACATAAATAAAGAATGTGATTAAAAATCTTTAATTCAATGTAAATTCAATTAATTAAATGTAGAAGCAGTCATAGTGATGAGCATGGTAGTTTTCTTGTTACTATTGATTTAAATAGGCTAACAGAATCCGTGTAACATAAAAGTTTAAATGTTGTAGACTAGTGAAGACAAAGTTAAATTTTTAATATTATCTGGCGATACCCGGACTTGGCAGTAAACAGCAATCCCAGGTGATAATGTTCACGGGCCTTATTATGATTAGTTAGCTTTGTTCGACGTTCATTCGGCCTGTCTCTCAAGAGAGCACTTCCATCTATTTTAACAGGTTTCCAAATCATATTCGGATTTGGTGGCACATTAATTTGGTAAGTAAAGTAAAAATTTAGGTGCATCGCATCAAGAACGGGCTTCAGATGTCTCATTTAAATTCTTCTACCAATCAAATAATTTCCTGCAACAAAAAAGGTTACTCTAAATTATTATTATTACTATTATTAGTTATCACCTGGGTCACTAGTTATCGACCTCATACACATCCGTTCATTATCATCTACATTAATACAAATTTAGGTATCCGAACTGGAGGGAGTGAGTAAATATAGCTCAATATTATTAATTAATACTTCTGTTATTACAGTAGTAAAATATGAAATTAGATATTAAGTTTACTCCATATTGATAATAATATGTGGCAAAAGCAATCGATTACTTACCCTAGAGGCGTTTAAATCTCAAAGAGGTGGCGAACGATTTGTAAGCGTAAAACGAATTTTTAATAACAATACTGCGAGCAAATGCCATATTAACCATCACACACTAGAAGTGAATTAAAATCTCTCAGATAAAATAGTACCTTAAGTTATCACACACGATAAAGATACGATAATGCAATTCACTACTTATCTCAATACAAAAATAAAATAAAAATCGCATACATTCTTCAGTGAAACGGCGGGGGGGGCACTATGATATCAAGTTCATTGTAACATTACAAAATGATATACTGCAAGATAATATGAATATATTATTTATCTTTATAGTGTGTGACAGTTTCAAATTCTTAGATAGTGTATTAACTACGTAATCTCATTTATTTGGTAAATGAACGTAATCATAAATGTGCGTATATTTACATAGGTACTTAAATACTCCCTCCGAGTCCTCATACAGGCATGTTCATACTTGAAAAGTACCTCTATACTCTAGTGTGCTATGTATGCTTTCTATCACACATTTGAGTCACAAATAGGATCATATAGCAGACAGTGATGTGAACACCAGTCACCCTGAACTGCTATAATCATCTTTGTATCGCTTTCATTATGGAACGACAGCATATTTACAGCTGCCTAAGGCCCAACCCCACACGTGCGAATCGGTACCGCGGCGATTACCCGGAGGTTAGTTAGATAGTTATTAATCTTATTGATGTGTAGATCAGAATCATGAACATATTTTGTTCCTTTTATGTGTTGTTTCTAGCCTTGCGCCTGCGGCTCTGCCACATGATTTGCACTCTTTTTGTCTTTAGGGGTCTCTATCAATATTGTAACTTTTATTTCTAAGTGTTATTTTATTTTTCGTGTTTCTGACTTCAAAAATGACGAAGGCTCTATACCCACTAATGCTCATACTGTATTAGGCAAAAGTTTATTTCTAAAATAACGTTTCTTTAATACAGTGGTAATATCTATTCACAATTTTGAGGTTTCTTTCATTAGTAGTACTAGCAGCAGCTTGAATATAACAGTTATTAATTAATAAACCGATACTTTTCTTAAAAACTTGCTTCTACAACTACATGCCACCCCCTGCATTTTTATACATTCATTTACATCACTTGTTTTATTACATTTTTTGTTATATAAAGTTTTCAGTTTTGTTGACTGAATACCACGTGCAGGTAAGTTCCTTAGCACTATCACCAATGTGTATGTAGTTGTACTATCGGTGTCTATATATTATGCCAGTTATTTGTTTGTCTATTCAATATCTGTTTAATACTCGCACGCAGTAAGCAGTATCGAGAGTCCCTCCATCACTAAGAAGATATAAATATATAAGGTGAAACAGGAAAACATTACAAATAAAGTCATTTACGGACGTCTTTCTTGGTGATAATTTAATCGGCGGACCATCTCCAATACACTACGTATTTTGCTTATCAAACGTAGCTTTAAAACAAGGTTTTTGAAATCAGCTTATAAACATGGAATTCAATCGTAGTATTTGCTAATTGCTGGTACAAAAAAGGAAAATGTGTGTATATTTCATTGCAAACAGTAATTTGAAATGAAGCCAGCGCCTTTTTGTGTTCATGCGCTTGTAATTTTAACTTCGTCTCTTCTTTTTATTCCTATTTCTTTGTACACAAGAGACAAAATTAAATGTATTCAAAAGCTACTTCGTCCGTAATACTTTCATTCGTTCTATCCTTCCGTATAGTATACAAACGTTTGCTGTAACAACTTTGTATAAATAATTTCATTAGTTTGTGTGCGCGGTGTTGTGTATCAATACTATATTCTGATACTAAAATACCTACCCATACTTGCACTACGATATATATTATTAAGATAATATATGAAAGCATTTTTATACCAACTAAAGCTGCGTACACCGGTGAATGAATTTTCTATACAAAATAAATTCCAAAGGTCTACAAAAGTACCGACAATAATATGTGAAAATATTTCCGGGCCGATAAAAGTTTTAAAGCATCAGATATCAAAGCATTGCAAAGCACAATAGTGATGAAAATTATATGAAGCGAATTTATTTTCGACGTCAGAGTCAAAATAAATGGGCTCCAACAGAGCCGTCGATTTCGGCTATTTCGGCGACAATGCGCATCATCGCGCCGGCTTTCCAAATTGGCCCTAACTTACGTACCACTGCAACGACATTTCTAACACAAAGAGTTCTCGTCTGTAGAGAGTAGGTAATTAGTAGGGAACGCGTCATTGTACACGCACGTTCACCATATTGCAATTACGAACAGAGGCGCAATGTAGCGGTATTACCCGCTAAATTCTCGCAAACATAGCGATATCTACGACAGCCTAGCGAGAACCTAACCATCTCTTCGCGGTTGTGAGGTATGTGTGATAAGAGATTTAAATTCTCTTTTTATTACCTTTTATTGGTACCTCCAATTCCTCCGACTTTTTGTTAGCGGACGTTAACAGCCTCTAACTACTTTGTAAACACGTATTACGTATACATTAGTAAAATAAAACAAATTTTAAAGAGTTTCTTATAACATTCTAAATGATAACATTGTGAGAATATTTTAAGCGTACGTATTATGTAATTAAATTAAATTCAAAGGAAATGTTAAACGTAGATGTACAAAAAACATGGAAATAATATTATGCGCTTGAAACAAAGCAAATGTGAAATATAAGAACTAGAATTAAAAAAGCACATACGAGTATATTTTCAATTAGCTGGAACGTATTCCGTATCACGAATAAAGCTCGCGCCATTACCATGATGATGAGAATAACAAAAGTGGTATTCAAGGAATACAGTTACCAAGAACCATCTCTGCCTTTTCGATGTGTCTGTTTCCCTATTACTATTAATTGGCAATTTTCTAACAATGTTGAATTGCATATTTTTCAAACAACCTTGCAACGATTCCTTTAAGTATTGAATAATGATGATATCGTTCGGCGGGCACAAAGAAACTGAATGACGAGAAACTCTCAGGGTTGGCGCGCTCTAAAACTTTGGAGCGCAGTCGAAATGTTGTAGTTCCGGGAAATTTGGCGGCTGCGAATATGAAATAAACTTTTGAGGAATTCAAACTTAATTCACTGGACTTGGAGTGCCAACTCTGCTTGGGTGTCTACAGAAGTGTTACGGGAGCTATTGTAACGAACTACTTTTAAATTTTCTGTTGTAATAAATTTTATATTTTTTTTATTTTAATAATGCATTTGTTATCTACTAAAGCAATTAATATTCAATTTATTATTTAAACGTCACTTATAATAGTAAGTCATATACAAAATAACTTAAATTATCTAAATAAAATGTACATAAAGTATCGCAGAGGTCTGTACATGGATGTAGTATGATAAGACCTGATGACTTTAAAACTGCTAAACAGATTTTACTCAAGCATCTTTGGAGCGCAATGTAACTACTTTAAATATGGTATAACTCTAAAGCATACTATAAAAATCAATTAATATAAGTAACCCGTTTTCAAAACCAGAACCCTGCCTGCTTAAATAAATCTAATAATAAGTCGCCGAAAAAAGCTTATTGAGGATATAACTTTTTTTATTTCACGTACCTTTAAAATTTACGCTACCAAGAAAAAAATTATGACACCTCATAATACGATAAAATCCATCAGGCCGGTTAGATATACTAAGGCAATATACATACACTCAAAAATATAACCCTCCTTTTGTCGTATTCGTGTAATAATTTTGTAGATAACACGAATTTATTAATTATGATCATAACATAATTTAGGAATTCGTTATGCAGCAGCTCCTGCATTTATTATGTAAAAACCGCCGATCCAATTAAGGCGTACTTTCAATGGTTATTCAAAACAATATAGGAATTTCCGTAAAGTTCTATTCAGTTTAATTTTGTTGCGCTATGCTGACTCAATCTCAAAGATATGCTATTTTCAATTAGCAATTCAAACTTGTTGCTACCGAGGTACGCAAACCGTGGCTGCATTAAAATTTATATTCGTAGTAATACAAGGTAAGCTGCGACAAATTAAGGTATAAGGAAGAGCAGTTTTAAAAAATCGTGGTACGTGTGTTTGTCAATGTTCACTACGCATGGCCCAACATAACTGAATCTGGTTAGTGTTATGACAAATTTTCTATCATAACAACTCCACTTAGTGCGATATATGATTTTTAAATAACATTTTAAGTTATATTTACTTGTAAAATAAATCAATCCAACGAAATAATAATAAATTAATAATATTAAAGGTCTTGTGGAAAATTAGTACCAAGTCAGAATAGTCTACATACTGTTCTATCCGGTATATGTAGGCTATAATTCAAATAGAGTGTTTTCACAAATATTAATTGAGAATTTATTAATTATTAGTCTATTATAATGTATAAATTAATAAACATAATGAACAATGAACAGGATCAGTTCAGCATAATATTGCGCAAACAGACTATATACATAGAAGTTTTTCGTTTAACTGAAACTCTTCGCAGTTTATTAGACGCGTCATTTCTGATAATTTATACGGAAAGGAAAGATCCGAAGAGTCAGTCAAAAAAATTAGTTCACGCCAATGGTGTAACGAACAACAGAATGACTTGTTCACTTATCGTTAAGCCTAATTTGAATACAGAGAGCGGCAGACGGGCGTCAAACTCTTCACTCCCCTACCAATTCATCAAAGCAGACAGCGTAAAAGCGATTTTCTCTATTTATTTTTCATAACCTCACATAAAGATACGCCTACTTTAAAATTTTGTCATGAATATCACACGAGAGCGCACTTAAAAGCTCTACATATTCCAATCCCTATTAATTACCATCAAACGTCGGTTTTTATATGCAATATGTTGTATGGAGGTTATGAACTTTATCGACCCTACATCTATCTGAAGCAGTTCTTGTAAATGAATTTGCTTAGTATACGATAATCCGAAAAGTTGAACGACTCTAAAGAACTACAATTACATAAGATAACATGTGAGATGAAAAAATTGGCCAAGTGCTGGTCGGACTCGCAGGCGAAAGGTTCCGTAGCATTATCATTACATAGCAGCAGACAAAAGAAAATATATTTATCGAAACAAAACATATATTTACAAAATGTTTACCATTCCCCAAAAAATTGTAAAAATAACTAATAAAGTTTAACAGTTTTCCAACTAACAGTATAAGTTTGTTTTTCATTGTGTTTGTATAAATTACAAAGTTATGTTATTCGGTTTTCAAAAAGTGCTATTTCTCAAAAAACAATTTTCATTGAAAGTTTTCCTTGACAACTGAAACTTTTTTTTATCCAGATGTTTCACTCTCTTAGTTTAAAAGTTAGAGGGGGGACACATTTTACCGCATTGAAAGGGCTTATCTCTGAAACTATCGACTTTGAGAAAAAATAGTTGTTGAAACCTCAATGTCGTTTTTGAAGACCTTTCTATATATTATACACCGCACGTATGTAAGGATGAAAAATTTTTTTTGAGTTTCTGTTCCATGTATGGGGAGTAAAATTTAATTTATTTTTACTTTGGTACACAAGTCGGAAAGCGGTATACAGAATACACTTACCTACCAAGTTTTAAGTCTGTAGTCTTAATACTTTCCGAATAAAGTGGCTGTGACATACGGACAAATAGACATGACGAATCTGTAAGGGTACCGGTTTTTGCCATTTGGCTACGGAACCCTTAAAAAGGCGTAAATTTTTTGAGACAACCCCTGAAGCAAAAAAAAGCTGAAGAGGGGCTGTTTTAAATATTATAATAATACACACTTTCTAAAAGAATACAAAATATTTCATTATAATTAACTAGACCTAAAAATTATTACCCAATCACGAGCATAAACTGAAACGTAGTTTGTTAAAAGCACACATCAACGACATATATGTCTGTGCTTCGTATGTTTGCATCACTTAAAAAATAATAATAACAGTGTAATGGCACTTACAAGGCAGGAGTACATATGTCGCTAATGTACTACGTAGCGATGTTGCATGTTCGAGAATTAAAAAAAAACGGTAAATAAATTGAACGGGAGCCTGTGATAGGTTTTTGTTATTAAATTATCTCTCCGCTTGAGGCCAAACCCAAGCCATCATAAATTGAATTGTGTCACGCTGCCATCTAACTTGAATATAGAAAGTATGAAAAAATTATTAAAACATGCAATCAGTGTCATGTTCACACCGTTCACAGGGTACATTTTCATTCTTGCAAAAAAATTTTGAGTTTTTATATATCAATCTTATATTTTAGCATCGAATAAGATTATTTAATAAAAAAAAATGGCATCCCGCCTTGTGAACGAGACTTCGTATATTAATGTATTACAATAAGTTTTGTCCTGCACAAAAACGTGCAGTATAATGCTTTGTAAACCTAACGCAATAAACGTAACTAGTTAAAAAATATTAAAAAATATATATATTATTTTAAAAGTGCTATTGTATATGTCACCACTCAAGCCTAATCTATTTTCTAAATCTGTCTCAAACCGATACATGAGTTATTTTAACAATATCTAGATTTTGCTACACTTTGACAAAATATTTAATAGTCTAACAGTACGTCAAACATCATATAACGATAACCGATACAAGTTTGAAATCTTTTTCGCGCTTACAGGATATAAAGCACTCGATGGGATTATCCAAAAAATCTATTTAAGATTCTATGCAAAATATGTATCTACGAGAGTGGATGAAGAACCAGAGTTCTAAATCTGAAAATAAACTAACATTATTTTTAAAGTCTTGCAATGTAAAATAAATTATTACCCATTTATCTATATTCAATTATAGAAATTGCTCGTCCGCTTGCCATTTAGTAGTTTAATAATAAATAATATGGATAATCAAAGTGAATGTTTTGGCTTTAATGTCGCAAATATATCCATTCGAAGAATTGGGCATGTAATGGGCTCAAAAACAATACTAAGTTTCTTTACAATATTTTCTATAATTACTAAACGAATCTGGAACTTGAGTAGTTTGTACATGTTTATTTGAACTGTGCTCGATTCTACGAATGTCTTAATTGAAACTTACATGTATTTCTTTGCTGCGTCCGTATAATTTTGTTGAATCTTCTGCATTTTTCTTATCGTGTTTTAAATAGTTTATGTAGACAAAACAACAGCAGTGATAGGAAGACGGTTGTTGTTGATTGTGGATAATGGTGGAAGTATACATTGTTTCAGATTTGTGATATTGAAGTATGTCCGTCGCGATTTGATCAGCAGTTTGCCTCTGCCGAGACGCCTCCTAGACTACCTGAGCGCAACCCACTACTATTCAGAACTTCTCGCTGAAATATAAGAGTCGCAAACGATCAAAGCGACAGATCTTGCAACTATTTTAGAAACACCACGAGAACAAATACCAAAACATTTCGTGTTTCAATTTAAGTTAGCTAATTTTAACGCAACCCGTGAAGTTCTTACGAATGATAAGGATTTGATATTGTCCTTTGGTGTAAACGATATCCTTTGTATATCTAACTTGGAATGGCATAATGTATTTTTAATTATGGATTTTTAAATTATGGATTTAATACTATGCTTTTTACTCTTGTATTACATTGTTAAAAATGTTGACCGGAATACAAATGAGTTGTTCTGTATCACCCAACCCATTATTATTTTATGTACTGACTTCGCTTAATTTTAATTGATTTTAATGTTTATTTTACGTGCAATATTTATGTGTTTATTAAATTTAGTACGAGTATAATGATTATGATTAATGTTTTTATGGTAATAATTTAATTTAAATCATTAAGTATAATATATTACTTGTTTGTGCAATTTTATCTTTAGACTGCATTTGTTGCAACGTTGCACGATGCAGATCGTGGTATGAAATAGGTTGTATATTAGTAAAGTAAGCTATCCCCTTCTTTTTGAAACTACGATTCAGTCGATTATTTACATTGCATTAATCATACTAATGTATGAGTATATATTATCTTTGTATCTGTCATATTTAACGCATGAATAGGTAGAATTGTATATATAATTTGAATTAACGTTACTTTGCAAACTTTTTCGGAAGGGGAGAGGTTGATTTTCTTTAGATGCTTCAAACGTACAGTAGGTATTTTCAGATGCATTTTAAGTAAGAGGAAAATCGTTGAGTGTTAATTTACCAGTGACATCACTCGTGGTCGATATTCAGAACATACAGAATCAGCAGCCAAGTCTCACGTATATCAGTCATCGAAAGCTGCGATCTGCGTGAGCGATGGCCCACGCAGATCGCAGCTTTCGAACATAATGGCTGATGATGATCGGCCATTGTGTTCTCGCGTTTGATCAAGCTTGTTACTGATAGTTTAGCACACTAGTTAAAGGAAGTTGGTTTCGTGGAATGCGACTCTGTAACGAGTCTCGATAAAGGCTGATTAAATGGAATATAACTTGTATCGAAGACGATACATAAATATTTCCATAGGTGTAATTAAAGTTTGGACGAACGCTGCCGTCGACGTTAATTATTCCGAACACTCCTATGGTATATTTATACACCGTGTTCATATCCTGCTTAATTAATTTTGCCCGAAATCGCCGATTTAAGAGTTGTATTTTTCAATTATTTACAAAAAAAATATTCAAAAAAACTGCGTTTTATTGTCGGTCTTTACAAAATTCTTGGCTCGTCAACAACAGCAAATAACAACAAAACGGTCCCTCTCTCAATTAAAAACCTGTTTCTCAAATTCGTCGATGAAAATATGTACAGTAATTACTGAATTACGCCACTGAGCCCGATCATCGACTCTTCGCATTTATTTGTTTCAAAATTAATAATGCAGTTTCAAAAATTAAGACATCTCAAATGTAATGCAACCTAGCTGCTTTTATTCTGATAGATGTAAAAATATTGCTTAGGAAAGGGGTCAATATTCGCAATAAACCACTCAGAAAGTGCTACATAATTTATAAAAATATATAGAATATGAAAATCACGATATGATATGAAGTCACGATACCATCAATATTGTTCCATTTAAAGGTACGATTTTATGGTAAAATTTAACAAGAAGTGATAGTGGCACGGTGCATATTTATTATATTTTGATTTTATAATTCAAAAACTACATGCTATATAATCGGATTAACTGCTCGCATGGTCATTATTCACTAAATTATTTTATTAGGTGCCTATTAGATATTGTATACATTATACATAATATTAATTATTTAAACGCTGGCTTGAATTTTTCAGTGGTCTCATTTCAAATAATTTGAACATTTCTAAATTATTTAGTTAAGGTGACTCCAATTATTTCTATGTCCCACTTATGGACAACTTTCTCCTCAAAAGTGTGGGATGTCTGGAGCTTCCACCACGCTGCTCCAACGCAATTTATCAATGAAACCAAAATCATTTGTTTTTTTTTGCGGTGGTAAATAGTTTCAGTTTAAATTTTGTTTTATAAGTGTTGTTAAATGCAATGCAGTAATGACAATGTAAGTTTAAGTCACAAATCACAGTATGACCGTGTTTGATTGATGCGTTTATCACACAATAATAATAATAATTTTCGATGGAATTTCAACTCGACAATATTGCCGCTTGTTTGGTGCAGGAATGAAACAAATATTTAAGCAAATCCAAAATTTTGACATTTTATACCTCAATATTTTAAATGCTAAATGTAACAGTAAATTGTTACTTTTTCAAATAAATTTAGAACTTATTTCAATTTCGATAGTATATAGTGTTAAAAATGCCAATATGATTGTAAATTTAATTAAGGCAGCCGGTATAAATGTTGAATGATGGGTAGGCGTAAATGCCTCATTTTGCGCTCATCATTCCCACATATTCTGTTACGAAATCAATTAAAATTTCTTATGAACATACCGAAAATACGAGTAAATATTTTCGATATTTTAACTTTAATTAAATATACGAGTCTTCACTGGCTCTAAACAGATACTTAAATGTATGCATACATACCTTAAAAATGGTTTACGGTTTCATCGATGTACGCTGTTATATAGAATATTATTAATTCGTTTCACAATATAAAAAGGATTTAAAGCTATTGAAGTTTAGATAACAACCAAACTTCTCTTTTAACTACTAAAAAATAATCATTTTTGTATTTCAATACAGAAACGTTTTATTGGAGTTTATTTTGCAGCAAATGTTTTGCAAACGTTATTACGGCTTCTCCAACTCGAGAATTTATTTTTGTGGAATTCCGGTTCGGGTTTAATCCGATTATTTTCCGATATTTCGTTTGAATATTCTGGTGGTTTTTGTGTACTGGAATAGAATACTATTCGTTGGTATATTTCATAAATCTGTTATACGTTACAAATAAATAGGAACAGAAAAAATGGCAGAATTTTGCTTCTGTCGCATTTGTAGCATCGAGTAAATGGAAAGCGTGAGCTTGAAAAGAGGGAGAAAGCGAGCCATACATCCCTAAAAAAATCCAAACTTTCCTAAGGAAAATTATGCATGGATCTTAATTATGCATACTCGCATTCAGTTTACTTAAGCAACTGTAATACATAACAATACATAAATATGTCAAGACTGCTTAGTTCGCTGTAAGCTATTGATCTCTGGTCACCAAACTTAAAGAAGTACTTAGAAATAATAGTTACTAATAAATAATAGATAGTTTTAGATTTAGCTTTAGCGAGGCGTAATTATGATCCATGGGGAACATTGACTTAAATATTTTAAATGTGTAATTATTCGAGGGGAGGGATTAAATCGGCGTAATGTGTATCTATTAAATTCAAACCTTTCATTATAAAATAATAATTAGTGCACTTTATTAAACATCGCTCCATAAATACATGATCAGTTTAATTGCATTAATGTAGGATATTTGACAAAAAATATTATTTTAATGACATACATATTTGCTATATGTAAACTCATCCTGCATCTATCATTCGGGCTTACAATATTCAACTTTGAGCTGTATAGGCATCAATAATATTTTCTGGGCTAACACCTGGTAACATACATTTACACCGACGATGTACTTTAACTAGTTAAAATACCAATTTTCTCTTTTCATCACGTAATTTGCATATTTTTTTGTAATTGTCATGTGTAGTTTGTTACGAATTTTTAGATGCTAGTGTATAATTATATTAATGTAATAACCGCCGTAATTTAATACGTTACGTAATATTAACTAAACATTATTTAATAAGAAGCGAATTGTATGCACGGTGGTGCAAACTTACATTTTTTCTTTTTACTAAACTCTTCTGCAGTATTAAATGTCATACAAAGTAAAAGCTTTTCTTTACATCTATATCAGTACATAGATGTAAAGAAAAGCTTACGACTGTAAGGAGCTTAAGCCTTTTGAATCTTTCTAAAACGGTTTTTAGTTATCTGTTTGCCCGTTTAAGCTTACCACGCGCTTACATCACATCCTGCATTATATTCGTTTCTATTTCACCAAAGATGAAAATATATGATAATATAACATTACACTATTGTGGGGTATATACATATGCATGTTATCAGTATTTTAGATAGGCGACGGCCGACGCCGAACCAAACAATTTAGTTGCATCGAGCGGAGAGCGCACCCTTTAAGTTTATGGAGTGTAATTGATTTCTGTGCTACGAACTCCGGATCTGCAAATGACAGCTTGTGTATGCTGTACGGGTATGCCATATGGGAAAATCTACTCGAGCACATTAATTAAAGTGCGATTAAATAAATATTGCTTTCTGATCTGCTGTTTGAAGGATAGTTCGGCAAACTTTTCTGTACTTTCCAACTTTGATCCCAATAGATTTGTACGCCTTCATAAATTCCTCTTTTATCTGAAATAATTAAATGGAACTACCGTTGCACTGCAAGGTATTTTTTTCTTAGGCTTCAAATAATGAATAATATAACGTGTGACGTATATTATTTATTGATAAATTTGTTTGTGATTTGTACATACGTATTGACGTAATTCCATCCAACAACGAGACTTCACCACCGTGTACATCAATAACTCTGCACAAATTATGGGATTCGAATGACGTCATTCAAACTCACGTCGTAGAACATCACCTGATTGGCTTAAGCGAATTTTGGGTCTTTGAGAATTTGAACCTTTAGGTCAGCTCCATATAAATCTAGATTAATCCCATCTGATTCACTTGTAGCATTCTCGTCTTGACGTTTTATTTACCTTGAACCCTTGCAGATTCGAACGAATTTATGGACGATGTGGTATATTTGTTTGGTGTCGGCGATCGCTCGTTATGTAATTTCTAAAAAGCGAACGCAATTATTGACGGATCACTATGGTTCTAGTTAAGGGTCTGCCACGCCACATATTATTTTTCCAATGATAACTGGAGATTGTACGCAATATCCAGTAATAGGGAATTTCAAAATTGGCAAGTGGATGTGGCCGCGCTCTTATGTAGACATAGACTCTTGAGCGCTGTAACAGTTGTAGGTTTAAGGTTTGTTTTGAAATGTTGACTTAATTATTTTCTTTTCTAATGTATATGTTCACTCACCACCGTCACTTAATAAATAGGTTTATTATACGAGACATATCACCCCATCTAATTAACTTAATAACTACATTAATGACTCACAAGTAATAGGTAGGTATATACGAGACCAATATGTAAATACTTAAGTGTGATTTTCTCTGTAAGCAATCGTTACAACGATGCATAGGTAGTGCGCAATTATTTTGGAAATGAATTATAACATTTTAATCGTAATCAATTTCTGTAAGCTTAATTATGTCTAATATAAATTACAAAATTATACCTACTGGCATGTAGATATAACAAACTACTATCTTATTTGTTCACTGGTACAGGTTATATTTATTTCGCTAATAAGAAATAGACGGACGTATGTAAGTCGTATGTATGTGAATCAATTTATGTATCTTACTATTATTTACATGTTATTTATTGTGTGACATTTAAATAAAATCCTGTCATACAGAGTAATACTTTGATTTAGAAATGTTACTTAAACCTTTGTACTGTATAAGGTACACTGATTTCATTATACTTGTTTGTAAGATGACGTCACGATAAAATAGGAATGCTATTTTTACATGCAATTTTTACTGTGTAAGGAGGGTGCGTTTATAGGAAATCTCATTTCCGATACAACACAATGAATTGTAATTTGAAAGACATTTTGATTGAAGTCGCTGACTTTTCATTTGACATAAATGATGATCTCTATAAACGGATCCTATATTGAGTATCATTGACTTTCTGTAGTCTGTCTAAACTCGCAATTGAGAGGCAATGTATCCAACAGTCGGTAACTGTGCGCCACTTAATGCTTATGTAAATTTGGTGATAGAGCAATAATAATTATGTAAATATACGTTGTCGCATACATATCAATCGTATTCGAGCGTGGAGTTTTCCGAATTTGTTTAACTAATGGACTCGCAGGAATTGATTTTACAACTGTTCGGCGCTCGGCGTGAGGTCTAGGAGATATCCGACAGTAATCTAATAGTTAAGCGTCTCGCCCTGTTAGAATTGTATTTACACGTCTATTATATAATTACTATAGGAGTAGAAGGCAAAGGATTCCGTGTGCTGAACTTCGCAATGTGTTGTAGTTGTCCGCACACTATCCGCTTGCCTCGACACTCTAACCGTATACTTACTACACTATTTATTGCCATTCGATCGATGTTAAAGTAGTTGGTTATTATATGTAATGTATTATTCGTCTATGTTACTTCAAATTGTAAGCTGTTCAAGATTTATGCTAAATAAAGTATTTACTCCCTGGCTTTCAAAAAAAGACGAAAATAAAGAAAAGAAAAATAGGACACCTCCCCCAATCCCGTTCGAATTCACCTGGACTGTCCAACTGATGATGATTAACAATTAGACATATAGAATTATTAGTGAAATATCTATCTACATCTCTTAAAACTGAGAACTTCAACTAAGACGAGCTGGTGATAATTTCTTACTATCATTACATAAAATTACACACATGACAATAAACAAATCAATGGCCATAGGAAATCCCAACTCCTTATGTTCATATTTTACTTTATATTTTGTTGTTATTTTTTTTTTTATTATTATCTTTATTTATTCCCGAAAGAAACACACTTGAACAAACTACACAAACGCAAATACGGTAGTATGTAAGTCTTATGTGTAAAACTTTATAAGGTGTTCAACAACTTTTTTTGGTTCTTGCCGTAAAGCCTACTGATCGCAGGACTGGAGTCCGCACTAGACCTCGGTCGTCAGCGCTGCAGTCGGCATTCAGTAATTCCGAGCACTAATACGGACATGAGTACAAATAGGATTCTTGCCAAAAGTAGCATAATTATGAGTACGGTTATGACGTAGACGCAATCTTCGACGCTTTATTATCCCTTAATCGTAACATATGTATAGGAATGCTTATTCTAATATAGCCCGATATACACTCGAGCGTACGATTCATTAGACATGGTAGCGTTAGAAATATTTTAAGGACTTGTTAATAATGTGATAGCAGTACCTACGGTTTACAATACGTTAGGTGACAATAGTCGTTGTGAAATTTTAACCTTTTTACAGTCTGTTTGCTGAGTGCTTGCATCATGAAACTTAATTAAGGATTTTATGACGAGGACGAGTGAAGTCTGCACGAACGAGTTTAAACTGCATTATACTGAACGATATCTTCTGTCCAATCCGTCTTGAGCAATCAGTGTTGTGTGGTAAATCGTAGCATAGGTTATGTCAATTATTCTATTTGCTCATCACGGAATTCAAGGAATTAACCAAAATTCTTCGGACAAAGATCAAAACGCCTACACATTAAGAATTTATTCTCATAAAATACTGTTGTTTAACAGTTTGCATTACTTCTCACTGAAAATTAATATTAGGTCTTACGCACTTTAAACTAAAGCAAAATAGAATTATCGAGTAGTTAACACTTGAAAATGATTCTTCAATGAATCACCATAATTCCGAAATAACTACTACATTTAATTCAGGATGAAGTCATCCTTACTTCGAATATTAATGACGTTGTAAATAGAACCCAGTTTTCCAATTAGCAGTACTGAACTAGGATATTCTTTGCTCTTACTTTCATAAAATGATCAAGTCATATGGCAGCCAATTTGTTCGATATAGCATAAGCGATTGCTCTGCAAATTAAAAGCATAATTCGCACGATTTGATCATTAAGTTATTCGATATAAGGCTCCCTTCGCACTACATTTTACGAACTGCGGCCTCTGTTAATCATATTATGTCGCCAACTGGTCGCCTTTGCGAGCACTTAGGCGATAAACGTTCACTCTGAAAATATGTTACAAAGTGTTACTGCGCTGCATAATTGTATTTAGGTATCAGCAGAATACTTTCAGTCTACGCCTTTTATGTATATAGTAACCAGATTGTCTGACTTCTGTTTTCACACTCAACTTTTTAGAATGGTGACTTGCTTAGATAGCTCATGTTACTGTGGCCACAATATTGTGCCTTTTGCCCAGAGCATCAGTTCTATAACTAGCTTTGGCAAATGATATTAAAGATGTTTTATTCATAGGAGTATAGTACTTTGAGGTCAGCATTATCATTAAACGGAACACAGTGTCATTTAAGATAAAACCACCCCTTTTAATGGTAACCACTTAACGCCACTTGTAGCCTTTAAATGTTATAAATACAATAGTGTGTCTACTTATACATTATATGAGTGCCAGGTGCACGTGTTCAATACGTATATTGAAGAAATTTGTATTTTTATATATCTAATATTGAGTGTTGACAATTCAAGATAAATAGTTTGCTATATACAGATAGTAATGAGCCTTAAATGACGTGAATAATATAAACTTTTATACGTAGACTAGATTCAAATCGGCAACAGATAGTTTTAAGGTTGGTGGTGGTTTTTCAAATGACTACAATTTAAATATTTACCATTGCAGTTAAAATTTCATAACGACATTGAGACGTAGGAGACTAGCTTCAAAAGTATAGTTTTTTAATTATTCTACCAATGAGCCAAGTACTTCTGTTATGGATGTACCGTATCTTTGAAAAAAACATTGATGTCGTTTACCGTTAACATAGGGACATATAATTACATTGTGAAACGTCACATAAGTATTATATTTGTAGGAAATTGTTTGAAAGCTAGATATAAAAATCATGATAGATAAGTGTCACAAATAATACTATGTTTGTAGCTTGAATGACTTAGGTCTGACACTGCGGCGGGTCGTCTACCGGCTGAATGCACGTCTAACTAATTACAGGCAACAGAATGTTTTTCTTGACTATTTGACTCGCATGTATCGATTAATTAAATAAATTAATTGACAGTCTCTGTGAACAGCAATTTAATTTTCCTATTCGAAGTATGCCAGATTGATTCTTTGTCACGCCACGTCGCAGTGTAAGTTAAGTCTGTCTTCAGGAATGTCTGCAATGCCACTCTTGTAGTATTGATGTGTTCAAAACTATACTGAATGTACCTTATTAGCCAAATAGTACTTTGCGACTGAGGATTACGCGTCTTCGTTAGGTGCTTATTTGTGACAGAGTTACAAGTAGGTTTATTATTATAGCGATACTATTGCATTGAAATTCTACTATACGAGCCTACTTAAGGTATACATATGTAATAAATAAAAACAAATTAAGTAGTTCTAACATACGGAATGCCATGAATATCATTGTCACGTGGAAACACGAACAGCTGAATGGAAATAGGTGTATTTATGCGCCAAATAAGCATGTGTAGAACCATAAATACGTACTCATTCATGCATTAATTTATCGAATCACGCATCTGCTCGTCGACGTTGATTAGGTTTGAATTAAGCGGTCACTTGTTAATGTAGATACGGGTGATTGAAATTTACTTATGCCAAAACAACTGTGTAAACAGATATGAGTACGAATTAATTTTTCAGAATAATAACTTAAACGTTATACTTACCAAGTAAGTTATATATACCTTTCGAAGAGTATCGCTACGTATCGCAATTCAATCTCTTGTAGTGAGAGATAGCAATGTGAAACATAATAATTCACGTGTTAATCCGTGCAAATTCTGTGACAGATTAAGCATGAAAACACAAGTGTAAGGACAGGTCCTCCTGATTAAATCTGTGGCTAGCACTACGTAACTAAATCGTATATGTAGGGACGTACTTAATATTTACATTGTTATTTTATGATGACTCAATCTTGTTGAAATGTGATCCTCGGTTGCATAGACTATTTGGCAATGATTTTCGAGTAATAATTTCGTATACATAAGTGATTATTTCAAGCTTACGTAACAAATTAGTGGCTGTGGGTGTACCGAATATACTTTAAATATACTCAATTTAAGGGTTAAATACGAAATTATTTTGCTACTATAATATGTAAGTAAATTGGTGTGTAACGTGTTGCTCTTCTATACCGTTTAGAGTCGTGTAGGTAGTACATTGTCATTTGTGAACGAATACTTCTTGAAGCAAGGGTTTAAATTGTTAAATGGATATTACAGTTAACTGGTATGGTTTGCGGTGCCTTATCATTCGCTCACTTTGGAGTCTACTCTGTGAACACGGAACCCGTAGATTTGTCCAAAATTGTGGAGCATTTCCTTCTCCGTATTGCTAACCGGTACCGGTGTAAGACGGGCTTCAGGAGAAATCAACGATATTAAGCATTTGACAGCTAAATAAATGCTACTATGTACGACTTCACAATCGCCGGAAAAATTTAACAGGTTCATCTAACATTTCAAATTTATTTTCGGACGAATCTTAATCTTTATTGACAGATATACGGAGCATACCTCCTCTTAAGTCAAGTCAAGTCAATAATAATTCAAATGGACAGTATATTAAATGTTCACATAAAATTGATCTCGCCAATCTCTCCAGTTCTAAAGTAAAAAATAATAGAGTTTGAATACCTATAGATATCTCAACTTTTTAGATGCTAACTAGACCGTAACTCGATAAAGTTGAAGAGTATTTTAAAATTGGCTCTTATTGTGACCATATAAGAGAAAATCGTGTAATGTTTATAACAAAAATTTCAACTAAACTCAATCGTAATCGTACATAATTTTTAAAGGGGTGTAAAATATCAAATTACATAAAAGGCATAATACCTTCGTTTGTCTGTCTGTCGTTCGATATTACTGACTTTCCGCACTTTGACGGTAGCAACACGGATAAGGAAACGTGATATTTCGGATTTTGCGAGCGGATGACAACAAAAAAATTTAATTGACACGATTGGAAAATCTAAAATATACGCATTAATATATTTTATCCATTTTGAAAGTGGTTTTATATATAACACAAAATGTAAAATGATCCAAAATATATTTATGTATTGTAATGTTATGTTTTATATTATACGAGTATTACTTACATACGTTTTATTGTGACATTGTATGTAGGCATAATAAGGGTGTTCAATTGATGGTTATTATTAGATTAAGAGTTACAAGTTCTACTTAATTACTTCAGCAGAAGTTACTAACAGTTCGCTTAGTAAATGTAAGTTAAAATAATGTGAAACCGAGACGAAAGAAACGGAAACTGATATATTCTAATTGAACACGGTACATTTATCTATATAATGTAGCAATAGTGTTGCTTGTAGTGACTATTTAGTGGTATCTTAAGCCGGCTAACCATACAAATGTGTGACGCTTTAATACGACTGAATAAATCGGGGTGTTGTAAATAATGTCTCCCAATGGTATTGAGTGTCAGTCGCAAGAAAACTTAGTAGTTTTAAAAGCGTATAAGCATGTATTCATTTTAAAGACGAAACGCATATTCAAAGCGTATTTGATGACAGCTAAACCTTTTCAAAAGTAGGTCACCTGTGTTTTATACCAACATAAAATTACTTACAATAGATGATATTTGCTTGTACAAAACAATGCAATAACCGGAAAACCAATTCCGAGGTGACTATTGTAATTCGGAACATAATATTAGTCGGGACTTAACAATACAACATGTTTCATTCAAATTGGTGGACAAAACTAGTGCGTAAAAGGGAGGACAATTAAAATGGTCCCCGACTGAAATTTTGATTTCATATTAAACACGAGTGAGGATTTACTGTGATGTAAAGGTAATCTCGGAGTAAAAACTTACTAAAATCTTTTAATAGATCTGTACGAAATGTTTATTTATCCTGGCGATATACATAATCCTCGCACTCGACGTGATCGATATCCTTCTTTATTAATTATGTTACTAGCTGTGTAATGTCATGACAAGATTATTAAGTAATAGTTGGTGCTAAAGGTAAACAAAATGTTAAAAAAAACTGAGAGTAAATTGTTGTCATCAAGTACATATTGTTTATGTATAAGGGTCTCCCCACATATCGACGCGGAATCAGCTTACACCGGTCAGGAAAAGCCACGACCATGACGTCAGTCGCATAGTCGATGAGAATGACATCATTAATGCACAAAACTATTTCTGACTGACGAATTCCACGACAATAAGTGTAGGAAGACCCTTAGTGTCTCTAGCTATAAGGTTCTGTGTCCTTGCTCATGTGTGGTGTTTGTGTGTCAAAAATGTGGTTCATGTCCTGGATTTATATACATTTTTTTAAATTCTGTTGTCTACTGAATACTGCGTTATTAACATCAGTATTTAAAAAAATGCTTTTATTTATGTGTAACTACTTCTTTCACAAGTGAATTATAATCACACATGCACCATCGTCAGTAATTCGACCGAGAAAGTATTGTACAAACAAAGGACACCAAATTTGTAACTGTAGCTAATTACCAACGTGTTATACTATTTGTACTTAGAATAATCGCTATGTTAATTATTGAGGTACTACAAATTGTATATAAGTGTCTTGGTGAGCAATAGATAGCTTATGATGAATTGATGGCTTGCGACACACTGAATTGATTTAATATTAGATTACAAGTTCTTCTCTGGATGTTTTTATCTCTACCGCATGGTAGTGATATTAATTAAAACGTATACGTATTCTGCTGTCAATAGTCCATACAAGCACTCAATGTCAGTCTCAAACATTATTTTTGATCACAATACATCCGTATGTCCCCTGTAAGGCGGAAAAGGTAACTTCAAAGTAAGGGTGCATATTTTAACGAGCCTTTCTGACCTCTTGATAACGGGTTTCGCGTTGTAAATTCTCCGCCCCATGTAAAATCACGACCTAACTATCCTATAACGAAGAAATCCAAGGAAATATTCGACTCGGTCTACATCGCACATCAACTGCATTCTTAACGGTCCCACACATTTCAAGCGTTCCAATTTATGAGATGCATCTCTTAAAAAAGTTCAAGAATTCTCTTTTAACGCCAACCATGCATTAATGGCACTGCTAGTAGTGCAAATGTCAAAATCAGATACTTTTACCTCGTCGTCTACTTTAGGGTCATATATAAAAATAAAACCTGTCCTCGTATAGGTCTAAATTGTGGTCGTCCATGAGTACGATAGACTAACTACAAATGAACTATGGTGCATCCTTTTGCCAAACATTTACACATGAATTGAAGCATTTCAAATATTGAATATATTCCGGCTTTGAGCGGAGCATGCAGCAGTTAAACCAAAACGTGAATGTAGGCATGTTTACAAATCCATAGAATCAATGAAGCGCAATATGATGCGCCTTTTAATTAAAACATGATTCCGTTTATTATTGTTGGGATTCTAGCTACGGTCAGTTAATAACAGGCACCCATTATATAGATCTGTGAATTTCGAACAATCCACTTATTACTTTACCGGTAACGGGAGCCTATAAACCGAGCCCCGCTTCGGTTTTCCAATAATCCCAATCCGGTGACTGAACAAACTGATACGTAAACAATACGTTTGAAATTCAATAAATTTTTACTTAAAAATTATTTACTCGTAGAAATATTAAAACGTTTAAAATTAAATTTCCGTTTACAAATTTTACGTTAATGAAATTGTTGCCGTTGATTTAATGATTTTGATTTATTTTTGGTATTCGTTCACATTCATTGTTGTAACCAGGGGATGTTGAAAGGAAGTAATTAAAATATTAATTTTAATTGTACTTATGTATATTTGTACAGCAATATTAAAATTGACACATTAATTATTACGTACGAGTACGATCACATTAAGTGTACGAGTGCATATGTAGTTACATTTTCTACAAAATAAGAGACCATTTTCATTAAGATATTGCACAAATGCCTGTCTAAATGGGTATTGCGACAGTTGGCTAAGCAGGTGTGTTTATGGGTTGCTTAAAGTACAAATATAACTTTACTAAGAGTGAGCGTGAGAAGAGTATTATGTAAGATTTATACCAATGTTTTTGGAGATTTATTTATATTTGGTATCGCGTTTTAAGATGAAATTGTAAGGGTGTACTTTATTGAAAGGATATAAGAATGCCGTAAAATGAATGAATCAGTTCAGTGTGCATGCGGCCGAGCCTCAAGCTGTAACGGATAATCTGATGTGGAGTCTAATTAGCAAGTAAGGAAACTTAGCGTTAATAAAATGATATTTTCAGTACACTTGCATACAAAAGTATAGTTGGGACGTTCGCTATAAGACTTATACTGCCAGCAACACGACTTGTAATAATAAATATGTTACAATAGAGTATTTAATTATTTTTTTCTAATATATGTAATTATACTTACGTATACCTATGTATATATTAATATTATATTTACGCACATCGTATAGGTCCAACATTTGTTACTCAATTGACTTTGTCTTTGATTTTGTACAGTGTTGTTTCCAAAGCACAAATTAGTTTTTGATATGGTTAAGTAAGTAGCGTAATCATTATTTATTTACTATTTAAAGTGACTGTTGGTTTAATAAATTCAATGTCGACCTTGGAAAAGCGAAGCCGTTTAAGCGTCATGGAGTCCAAAGGAATTAAATTTAAATGTATAATTTCAGTATAATAAGGGAATGACATGTAGTGTTAAGTTTAATTTATTTGTATGACTTTTATTATTAATTATTAATTTAATGTTTGGTAAGAAATCTGAATTGCACGATTATCAAAGTTGTTTCTATTAGGTACATGGTGTTTATGCAGTTTTGCCTTTCCGTCGTCATTATATACGGTTACATTATAAAGCATGTAATGCACAGTGTAACATTGTAACGTAAGTTAGATCATTCTGTTTTTAAAAATGGAACGTGAAATAAATAGGTTCCAAATGAAATCACTTGTTTTATTTTATTTCATGTTTTGTGGCTACCCTTTAACACAACACACTTGCTTAAGAAGTAAAATAAAAATACACGACAATAACACATATACTTATAACAATTATTACATTTTTCGTTGCTGAATATTTTTTAAAGTCATAAATAACATTTAATAAAACAAATAAAATTTGCAGACTTCAATGTACACATGGATTAATTTTATTAGTTATTATCATTTTATATTAGGTACAATCTGATGTTAGAGTACATTTAACGATTGTATACTTGATTCACGAAATATTAAACCGGACTACATATGTACATACACTACTACATTGATTTGTAACTTTTATTTCAGTTTGTATATATAACAATAAGTACCCAAACAACACACTGTATAAATACACGTAATATACTTGTAAATACCAAAAACGCCTGTTTACAAACGCTCAGTGGTCTGCGATATATGCAAAAGGTAAATCGATGATGCTAGTAATTAAATTATTTTCAACGTTAAGTCTCATTTTCAAACAATAAAAATCAACGTTACCGCTCCAGCGTTGACCACAATATAGTACGTGAATACGTGACAATTAATTACCAACATCATTTGATATTTAGATTACGATAAATCACTCGACATTTGCTAGTTTGATTGTTACAATTTGTCGCAGCATTGCAAACGGCGTTCGACTCGTCATTAGGTTTCATGGGTTATTACAAAATGAGCTCTTAACAATGTGCCTTTGTCGTTTCACAAACCAATGAGCATCAAAATTTGTAAACAGCTGACAGTCTACTAATGATGATGCGTCATCGTCAACGTTATGCGGAAAGCTGGTAGAGCTAGCCTGGTTCAACCAGGGCGTCCCCACCACGACATGTATTTTAGCGTAAAGCAGTTACGCGTTTCGGTGGCAGGAAGTGCATGTCGCCTGACTTATGAAACAACCATCTTAAACCTCAGGAATGACAACGCATCTGTGATCGGCTTCAGATGGAAACTGCTCGACGATATTAATACAGTTGGTGACAGATATCTATGGGCGGCAGTGACCACTTACCAACAAGTGGACTACAATCTTGTTTGACACTCCAATGTTATAAAAATTCACTGCAAACAACTTAATTATAACATCGAAATACATAATCATTCTGTAGGTATACAAGACAAAAACGGATTGATACGAGTATCAATAATTTCAGCGAAGTGCGTGTAAACACTGGGAACATTTTATAAGTAATGGTAGAACTATACAAACATGTCTGTCTACCATTTAAAAAAATATTCATGTCAATTTAATACTACTACCTTTCTGTTCTGTAATGTAAAGAATTACAACTGTTAATTAATTTTAGTTCGATAATTTGTCACCTATATGTGTATTAAAGATTAAAGGTAAAAACTTTTTTTTTTTCGAGAAATTTTGGTTTTTATGTGTTAGTTGATTTAGTTAGTATTGGAGATTTGCACTTTTGAGCAGAGAAAAGACGTAGGCAGTATATGCTATGTGTATGTATGTTCACACAGATTAATGGCAGTAAATACAATGTTGCTGATTTACATATTCTATTTAGTAGAACTACACATTTTTTAATAGGTCACATCTGTCAAACCTCCCTCATTTTTTACTTCTAACTGGTGTCTTTCGTTATTCACCAAAACAGAAAGATTCCATTTTGGTCTAAGAATGCTTGAAAAGATTAATTGTATTTTCTATTGATGTGTATATTTGTAACTGTCATAAAATTACATATCAATTCGAATCCCAAAAAAGAATTCTATACAAGAAATTATGGTCTATAATTACTGTATAGTATGTCGTACACGTAGGTACAAAATGGCGAGTATCGCTTTTCAAAAAGTCATTTGACTGCGTATGCTGAAATCGATAGACGTTCTGATAGAATAACAAAACGAAAAACAAGCCACGCGCCTGCATGAACTTCATACACTGCGGGAATAAAGGATTCATCCACCGTGCATGCTGCGACGCGCCCGACGCCCAACGAGCGCACCCAGACTTCACACTGACGTACTGGATGTCAGAGCTACTCACGTTACTACGTTACTAGCGCACGAATGCACAAAATTGATCGTGTGATCTTTATTACACCTGTCCTGTCTACCTTTTATTAAATTCTTACTTTAATAAAGCCATTTAAGCGTTTTTCTCAAGAAGGTTGTACAAATTATAAGATAATAATAAAAACCTTAGACTAATACCAATGTATTACAAAAGGTATTTCTGGTCAATACATATATTGAAACTATAGATAGTCAATGTATTAAGTAGTAAATATTCAAAATATTTATATATTAGGTATAGTCTACACATTCGCTTAATCTCATATACCTCGTGTTATAGAATGCTCTGCACGGTGGACGAGTATAAGTAGTAAGTTGATATAGTAGCACATTGTATTTCGTTATTGTATGTTTTATTACGCAGCGAGTAAGTACTCTTTATTTCTTTTTATACACAATTTTTCTTTACTGCTCATATTTATACCCAGTTACATGGCACGAAGTCACGGCGAAACTGTGATATCAGGGCGAGCCGTTGGCACTAGTGGTAGATAAATTTATCTATTCTTCTTCTAATTCGTTGCTCTTTTTCAGTACTATAATAACGAAACACTATTACTGTAACTTTACGCACCAGAGTTTTGCAGTATATATATTTCACACACATTAATGAAATAAAAACCGCGTATTGAAGGTACCCATGACGTAATAAAATGTATTTATTCGGGGACAATATCAGTTTATATCATATTTTTATTACATATGAACTAGGTATTCTCAAAAAAAGTAGTTATAATTATGAGCATAAACTGGTGTCACATGATCAAAACTGTTCTATGGTAGATCTTTGAAACATAATTATTTTCTAACCCAGGCCTGCCACAGTAACTTTTGAAAGGTTAGGTATATGCGTATTAGAAATTAATCCTTCCTTAAGGAAACATGGTGAAAAACCCTATATCCCAAGATTTCCTTAAAGAACTTTAATTGTATGAATTCTACCAATTCTCACTCGGTCAGCGTAGGGGAATGTGGCTTAAATAAATACAGTAATGACAGATATGACGAAGGCCTATATTGATTATCTAGTTAACTAGTGTTACAGCTATGGATGCTTATGTCGTCATGTTTGTTCCATCGGAGTGACGGACGCCCAAATGACGTATTCCATCACGATTCGTGGCTTATACGTGATCGAATATGTATTGTCGCTTACAGTTTCTAATTGCGTATTCAAATAACTTTTAATATTTATACCAAAGATATCTAAGTATAACTGATTTTAGTTAGATTTTAAACCACTTATAAAAGGTTTTGGTACGTGGATACCTGTAACAAGATTTATCTACGGGGTCAGCACTGCTGTGACAACTGGAACCCACAGCTTAAGGTTCCTAGGTGTGTAAGGTGTAGGATGCATAAAATTTTGCCGCTAGTGGTCACACATCGTATTCCCGTTCGCCCCCAGTTTTGCTTAACATTGTAGATCAGTTAAAATCTAAACAACGCGGAGCTTGCTATGCACGCTTCAACTGTGTACACAGTTTTTATTAAAGTTCGTAAACGTAAGTGAGTAAACGTAGTAATATTACCTAGTCGAAACTATCAATAAAGTTAAGCGAAAACATCCCATACTTAGTTGTATTGGTATACATTAAGACACAATAATAAAAGCTTCCTTTTTAGTCTGCTTTATGGATACTTAAAACCGTGCCTAAGCCATTTATCCCATTGCCATAAAACTGCTGTTTTCTGACCCGAACCTGAATACAGTACAATGATAAGCGCACTGTTGGTATTAGGCAGAAATAGGTATGGAGGCAGTGGTGCTGCCGAAGTCCGATCTATAATATTATGCGCAGAGTATTAGAACTTCGATCTTGTAGCGTGTCCCTGGAAGCACAAGTAAATAAGGCTATGGAAATTTGTCACTTGCATCACGTCCCTGCTCGATGTTGCCCATCTGATATATTAGAAATAAAAAGCATATTTTTATCATTTCTCAACTCCCTAATGACGAAGCGTAAAAATACCTACCTCACGAGTTGAGTCAAATGTTGTACTTTGAATTATAAATATGAAAATGCTTAAAAAATATGGCCCATTTTTCAAGTCGAATATTACGCTGCTATAAAATTAAAAAGTAATATTTGTTGGTATAAAGATACGCAACGTGATAACAAATGTAGAGGTAGGTAATATAGGTATTTTTTATATCGTGAAAGCAATCGGGAGTGCACTCCATCTTATTTTTTTTAGGTACTTGATCCTAAAGCAACAAACAAATGATGAAGAGCAACTTATCAACATCTTTAAACAATCTTGAAGATCGGCTACAAATTATACTTTAAAGAACTAATTTATATTATATTTTAAACTATACAATAATACAATTCAAAATAATAAATGTAACCTATAGAGGTTTACTAACAGCAATAAACCTAATTAGGAATGTGCGTACAATCCAAAGGCATTAATACGCTGTTGGTCTTCAAATCGGCTTCGAGGTACAAATCCCAAGCTCTGATTTTTCAAAGTGTGCTTTATTACAAATTAGGTAATTATCTCTTACTTAAACGATAAAGGAAAACATCGTGAGGAAACCTGCACGGCTGAGAGTTCTTAAAAAATATTCTCTGGGGTGTGTGAGGTCTAACACTTCACACTTGGTCTACGCAGAATACTATAACCCAAACCCACCTCACTCTGAAAAGAGATATCCAAACACGACCAGTGCGAAATTAACGGGGTAACGACATACAATCTGTTAGAAGACATACATTGATGCGGCGGTGATATCTCCGAACTCGAACCACGGCACGTTCATCTCTATGAGATATGTACCTATCATAGTAGAAATTAAACAAGTAAATTTCTTACCACACCATCTATATAAGTTAAGGATTTTACAGCCCCTCATACTTTTCCATTAGTCTATTCTAATACGTAGGTAGAACATTGAATAAAATTGTGCCTAGGTATCTTCTTCTTTGTCCCTGTAGTTCCGGGTTGAGAATAGGGCTACGGTATCCCCTGCCTGTCGTAAGAGGCGACTAAAAGGGGTCTT
>DWRA01000018.1:0-49797 GCA_018250295.1 Spathilepia clonius
GGTGTCCATGGGCGGCAGTTGCCACTTACCATCAGGTGGACTGCACGCTCGTTTGCTACTCCATCATATAAAAAAAACCAGGGTGACATGGGAGTGTGGTTTACGTCACTTCCTCAATTATGATAACATGAATTGGTTCTACAATAACATTTCTTAATCGTCGTTATGTGATGGAAGTAGCAAGCGAACATGTAATCCACCTGATGCTAAGTTGTAACTGCCGCTCATGGACATTTGTTATCAACCCCAGGTAAGACTAGAGTCCCTTGAAGTAGATCACAGTTGTGACCCTACCTCTCAGAAATATATAGGAACGTCACGAATAAGTATTTCTCCCTTATCCATACCCTTCAAACCAGAATACTAATACAATACAAGAAGATACCTAAACAAACCTAAACAAAAATTTTCGTGCCGATTTTTCTTTAGACGTAGGTAATAACAATAGGTCGTTTTTTTTAAATAATTTAAAACCACACTATGTTCTAACTATCTAAAGATATTATAAGTAGGTGTAGTGGTTTCAATTAAGAGGGTAATTCTTAACTAATGCCTCTTCTGTAACGAACTTAAGCTCAAGTCTGGCTTCATTAATTTATCTAACGGTTTTATGGGTCCATGGCTTGCAATTACTTAGGCTACGTATTAGCCTTTGCCACTAGATTTTCCAGTAAAGTGCAGTGATAGTTGATATACTAATGAAACTTGGTTTTTCAAAGGTTCAAATCTCTTGCACGCACTGCTGATTTTTCAAAGTTATGTACGTATTAGAAATGAATTAATATCTTCTATAGCGCTGAAGGAAAATATCGAGAGAAAACCTACTCAACTGAGATTTCTCTAAAAAGATTCTTAAAACTGTGTGAAGTATTCCAATTCGCACTTGACCAACGTGATGGCCTTTTAGTTAGAGAGAAGACTCTATATTTAATTAAATGCAGAGAATAATGTTTTGCTAGCATATGTACATATTTATATGTATGTGCGTGTTGTATTTTTAAATCGAAAGTGACGTTGGACTTGTCTAAATTGTCGGACTGAGTGTGGCTATATTTTTAAGGAGTCGTTTTTTTTATTCACAATAACCACTTTTTTACCATAAGATACTTCTTAAGGCGGTAGATCACACATCTAAGGTACTCCGATATAATATTCTCGCCTTAACAATGAAATGCAAAGGAAGCTTTAAGACGCTTCGATGTAGGAATATCAGTTGCAAGGCGCGTTTATCGCGTCAGTGAGTCAAAAAGGATTTCCAGCGAAACCTCTTGCTTGTGGTCTGACGGCTCATTTCCATTTTCTTTCAGTGTTGATCTGTGGCAGGTCTGATGGACTACTTTTTAAGTAGTTAGCTATAGTACTGAGAGTATACAGTACATTTGTCAGAGATTAATTGTGGATATTTTTGAATTAACATCTTTTCTTTTTTCAGTTTACAACTTTAAATCATTCGCCTGTAAATTAACCGAATGTCGTTTAGTTAGATTTTGAATGTTGGAACTCATGTTAAATATATTACCGGTTTTTTTTTATAATATAGAAGTAGCAAAGAAGCATGCAGTCCATTTGGTGGTAAGTTGCAACTGCCGCCAATGCACATCTGTAGTGTTGCCTAATAACAGGAGTGTTAAGCGCTGCTGTGTTCTGATTTGAAGGGTGTGGTAAGGGATATAAACTTAACGAGGCATTCCAACTTAGCCCTCAGGGGTAGCAACTCATCTGTGGTCGACTTTAGTTGGAATTTTGGTCTTATCTGGGGTGCATCACAAATGTTCATGGGCGGCAGTTGCCACTTACGACCAGGTGGACTACATGCCCGTTTGCTACTCCATCATATAAAAAAAAGTCAACCCCAGACAAGACAATGCATCTGTGGTCGACTTCAGGTAGGATTCTAGTCTTAACTGGAGTGGATTAGAAATGTTAATGGGCGGCTGTTGCCACTTGTCATCAGATGTACTGCTTGCTCGTTTGCTACTCTATCATATAAAAAAGGCAAAGGGGCAACAGGCAAGAGAAGCAACGGTGCGTTCTATTGAAGATCTCAGGAATTTCATATATTCGTAATGTGGCCAGGTGGTTTTCAGGCATAAATCTTATATAGCGTTTTTCCCCAAAATGGTCTGACATCTGTAAGTATCTTTCCTTCCGAAAAAATGTGTACACAGAAGTAGTAGAGAAACGGAACTACTCGAAGATTGCTGTCAAATGTGAAAACCGATTACTTGCGAACTGGTTCACGTTAAAGCTTGCTCACGTACATAGAAAATTGTACGTTAAAGTTAGCAGTTACGCTATTTGTGATCGTTTCCGATGTCAGCTTCAGCACGAGTGAAATTGAATGGGTAAGCACCTAACGGTATTTGCATAATACAGTGTCAGTTGAGACTATTGTTATGAATGTTATTAACGCATTACTATCCCACATCTGGTTATAGACCTTCTCTCGGAGTGAAAGAACTTAGGTCATAGTTCCCCACGCTGGCTAAGATTGCATTGACGCCGCATTGCAAAATTTTATAAATTTTTAGAAACGTTTTTAATTAATTTGTATGTACATATTAAACATTAGATATAGTTGGAAGTTTAGAATAGTAGTAGTGCATAATGAACATCAAGTTTTACTTTATAGAAAGATTACTGTTCATTCTTTTAGCAAAGCAGTTTAAAAAATCAGTGATAGCGTAGTGGTTGAAATTCAGCCTCTCAATCAAAAGGTACAAGTTTCAACATCGGAGTTTTTATATTGTAGAAAATTCTTGGATTTTTGAATACGTGTAGATAATTAACTTACTCCAAGCTATTACAAAGAACGCAAGTAAATTAATTTTATGAAAAACTCCTTACTTTTATGAGCGTGAAATGTATAGTGTCCTAATGAGTGCTATATTCATTATAGTGCGATGCTCAAAAAGAATTTTAGCTACCATTTTTAAAGTTCATCCAGCGTATAAAATAAAAGTATAGAGAAAATGATGTACCTTATAAATTTTTATGTTACAATAGGTACGTAATTAGCTTAATGTTCAGATGAAACTATTATTCCACATAATGTCCTTATTCTAGAGTGCTCATAGCTCTTCATTATTCGCATTTTACTCGTGTTTGCTATTATCAAAACTCCACCATTTTTGGGTTTAGTGAAGTAGTTGATTGTTGAAGGTTCTGGGTACGAAGCCGGCCGGACAGCTATCTAAATAATAAATGTCAACTATATTAAGTGGTGCTGTGTCTGGTTTGAGTCTATGTGTTTTAAGGGAGATATAGTTATTCGAGGCGTTCCAGCGGTCCTTAGGGATGGTTTTTCTTTATATACATATATTTTTTATGACGGAGTAGCAAGCGGGCATGCAGTCCACCTGATGGTAAGTGGCAACTGCCGCCCATGGACATTTGTGATCCACCACAGATAAGATTAGAATCCCAACTGAAGTCGACCACAGATGCGTTGTGTATAGTTGTCATAATTTACTATACCCAATGTCGAGCATAATAGACTGTTATAGGATCATGTCGTTTATGAATCAGAGTTAGTTATATTTTTATAATACAACAGGAAATAAACATTAAGTTAACCTTAAGTGGTCATTGCCGCGTATACCATCTACACCAAATAAATTTCAATGGAGCGTCCATCCTTGATCAGTATAGACTATTAATATGCCTCAAAATCATGGTAATGGAAATAATGCAATGTATCTATTTAGAAACATTGTATTAGTGTGAAATACGACTCTAAGAAGTATTTAGGTGAGTATAGGCATAAAAATAATATTGAATACTTCTGGAATGTCTCCGCGTTCTGTGGCAACACACTCCTGCACATTGGCTGATTGTATTGTAGAGTTTACCAGGTCCAAGGAATTGCTGTTCAGCATCACCTGCGAAGGGAAATATTTATTAAGACAAAATAGTTCAGATTACAAGAGTACAATCATGAAGCGAAAAAGAATTTTAATCACTGGTATTGGTTTATAACTTTTCTCTAAAGCTACTTAAGTAAATACACAAAAACGATAATAAAAATAATTGTAACAATGTTAATGATTGAAGCGACTTAGACCTGTATATGTTTTTAAATATCTTGTTCATTTTCTAAGTGTCTTCCTCTTTACATTTTAGAACTTTATTATAAATAAAAACGAATTGCGTGCACTATATGTCAAGAAATCAGTGTTACCGATATATGTGAGAATTATTGTCACGATACCTAAACAAAGCGGGGTACTTCGCTTTGGGGTGGGATGCTTTGTATAAAAGAGTTTTATACCGTTTTTTTCTCGATATAGATACTTACGTCCCGGATGCAGCCGCTGAAGCCGGCAGAGACACCGGTGTTGGGGTTCAGCGCGATGGAGTCATCGACCCCACCAACGAACAGAGGCGTGTCGAAGCTCAGGATCTGAGAGAAATAAATCAATACTAAGAATGCTCATGTTGTTTACTTACCGCTGTTGGTGTGAATATGATGAGCAATATGCTTTATTGTTATTTAACTTATAATGTTTTTGCATACCTATACAATACGATGTTTTGCCGCAACTCTACCGGTGTGCGTCTTTATTTATTATCAATGTAACCTTAAAAATTTATAGATATTTTCGTATTTTTTGTTTCTTGTTATTTAGTTCCCTGAATTTGAGTTAAACTCGTATAAATCGATATATTAAGATGAATCGTAGCGACAGTTAAACTTATTATTAAATATATTTTCATACTGTAAATAAATTCTCAAAAGGGGGACTATTATAAAATTATAAATACACAATAGAATTTTATTTATTTGGGCAAAAACAACTTTACCTTTCCAGACTGCAACATGCCAATCAACTCGTTGACAACATCTATTCTCATAGCGACCCTGACGCCGACTCGAGAAATCCTTACATCCGTCCAGTCGTTGGCCAGCAGAGTCTTATTGCTCGTGAGTACCACTGGCACGCTTCCTACAATAAATTAATATAAACTTACTGCAGGAAGTCAATAAAAAGGAAAAAGTTACCGATTTCCCTGTAGTCAAATCGGAACAATACAATTTATTTATTAAATTTGTAACGTTTAAACAAAACACTGTCAAAAGTTCGATCTATCTTTGCAATTCTTAAATTAGGAAGTAACATGGAATTCGCTGAAAAAGATCAAATTGATATTATTTTAAATATTGACGGATTAAAGACTTATACAAAAAAAAAAACAATGAAAACTGGCAAAGATTGGATAATTCTAATACAAATATTCCGTTACTAGATTGATATTACATACCGTCGCCAAAGTCGTAGCGGAACTCTAGTTTGCCGTCGCGTACGACCAGGGAGATGAAGCCTCCGTAGCCTCTGGCGGACTGAGCGCAGTACATGATTATACCGTCCGTGATAGGAGCCGTTGGCTTGATCTTCATAGACATGCTGATGAACCTGGATGTTTCCGGGGGCTTCACAGCCAAGTAAGCGCTTCCAGTAAAGGCAGGGTATTCGATCGATTGTTTTACGTCACAGCTAGAAAATATACATTCATTACCGTCTATACAATACGGTCGTACGTGTAAACATCAAAAGCATAATTGGAAAATAAAATATCTAAGTCTTATGAATTTTCAGCTATATAGAGATCATTTCAAATATGAATTAATGAAACCAACATTATTAAATCATAGAATATATGTCTAGATGTCACCAGGCGGAATGCGAATGACGACAGCAAACTATTCCTGAGCATAAAAGGTAATAGTATAGTCGATGACTTCGATATATACATATTGTACTATCACGTACCTGATTGTTAATATAGACATATATCTAAATATAGTAACATCAAACACGTTACTTATTTTATAGGAAATATTGTAGGAATAAATTAAGAAACATTTATATGATATGATAAACATTTATGTGACAGAAAGTCCCCTCGAATAACGGAATGCGTTTGTGTTGTGGGGGGGTTAATACGGCTTTCATTTGTTGGGTTCGAATACTTGCTTCGTATAAGATTTATTGTTATTCACATGCAGTATAAATTTTGAAATAAAAATATATTTATTTTAAAAAAGAAAAAAGGAACGAAATAAATATTTAACACGGGAACTGCTTTACATTGAGTTATTATTCATTGCTTTGATTTTGTTTTAATTTTCCAAAGAAATAAGTCCCTTTTACTAAAGAATTTGAATAAAGAAAATAATTACATAATAAAAAGTGAATATACGTATAGAATTATCATTTTATATGATTTTCGTTATTCATTATTTAATTACACTATTATAAATTATATTTTTGGTGTGTTTATATAGGTAATATAAATACCTACTATATATCATTAATTTTAGTTTTGGTTAAAACAACACCAATACTTCTTTACTTATAGGAATATTTTATGCTTATAAAGCAGCAAACGTGTTGAAGAACTACAACATCAAGATTAAAAATTGAAATAGTTTCGTCTTTTTCTAATCGGGACTTTTTGTGAAATTAAGGTCACAAGGTAAGGATCACAGACGCGCTGCTACACCTGACCAGATTGCCACGTATCAGGCTGTCAAACTTCTCGAAATTGAAACTCAGCAACGCACTGCTGTTACAAGATGTGGCGCGCCATCACAGTCCACGTATGGTTAAATTAATTAGAATAAGACAAAACGTGGCTGACATAATAGAATACATACATCATCAAAATCATCAGTTGGCCACTGTTGCATAAACAAAAGACATGGTAAACGTCTCACACAAGCATTGAAATAGTGCGTATAAACATTGTGATTGTTTTGCACAAAATTGGTATAAAATGATAGTGCAAAATTAGTAAGCACTACCAAAAGTGCATTGGCGTGGGACCGTTTGTTTTTGTGAACACTGTTAAAGCTGTACATTATGACGTATAAGTATATCTACTTAAATATATATTTCGATAATAATATTTAGCCTTTAATAGTAAGTTCTCTCTAGAATATATTTGTAGTACTTGGTGATTTATTTTGACATTAATATAGGAAAAATATAAATTTTACACTTTTTACTTTTATACGATGGAAGTGGCAAAGGAGCAAGCAGTCCACCTGATGGTAAGTGGCTACAGCCGAGCGTGGACATCTATAATCAGCCTCAGATAACATTCGATCTGAGGTGGGCCACAGATGAGTTGCTACCTCCTACTAAGTTGTAACGCTTCGGAATAGTACGGCTCATTTACCACACTCTTCAAAGTGGAAGAAAGTAACGCTTAATAACACAGTTACGCTGTTATTAGGCAGAAACAGGTATGGCGGTGGTACCTACGGAGTCGAACTACAAAGGGTACTACCACCTTCAAAATATGTAGGTATGTATATTTCTCCATAGTGTACAATTGCATTCATATGTATTGTCAAAATTTATAATCTTTGAAAAATATAATAAATACATATTTATATTATACAAATAAATCTTGTGTAAATATTTACGTTTCGGAATCGGTGGTTTTGGTTGTACGTGAAACGAAAACTTTGTGGCACCTATAGTAATATTGTTGTTCCAAATTAAGAACAGTTCACTAAAGTCTCAGTGAGTTAGTAACACACACAGTACAAAGAAACAAACATTTACTTTAAATAATTATAATTACGTAATCATATCTAAAGGGCAAATTAGTGTTATGAACAGAAATAGAATATAAGTCTACCAACCCTTAAAATCGTATTATCGTATTTAGTGTAAGATTATACATAACTTTAGGTATACTATAATATTAAATGCATGCAATGCATTAAAATGTGCATGTGCATGTGCATATAGCGTCCAAAAGCTACATCATGTATCTTACTTCAATCTTAGGGGGCTTTTCTTGTCGCGCGTGTTTTTGTTCGCACGCGCGCCACTTACATCTCATCACTTAATATTCACACGCATACGGCTCGCGAAGAGACTTAAGCGAGTTACGTTAGTTATTCACGGGTGCATGTGACACGCGCGTGCGAGCGTAACACCCACGACAGGAAAAGCGAATTTGGAATACGTGTCACAACATATATTACAAAATATATACTCACTTCTTGCCGGTGTACGAAATAGGACAGTGACACTTGTATCCTTCTATGGTGTCGACGCACTTGCCGGGTCCGCAGAGGCCTGGGCGGCACGCTTCCCCGGTGCGGTCGCAAGTACGGCCAGCGAAACCTTGCGAGCAGTGGCACACGAAGCCTTGCTCGATGCGCGCCTCCTACATTCATAATAAATAGGATTATCAACAGGTATATATTTATGTATTATGTTCTTCTTGTCTTCATTGAAGTCGTCATCAGAAAGTTGTGTACTTTTGTTTGTATTTTTCTTACATCTTTAATTTTATTTCCTATTTTATATTATGCTGATGTTCGCTTATATTTATTGTATGTAGATGTTAGTTTTGTCTATCTTAACAAACTTGAAACTTAAATAATTTTTAACTTAATGTTTAATTATCTATTATTTTACATATACTTAAGATGTCTGGAAGGAAAGTCTGGAAAAAGACCACGTTTTAACGACTATGAAATTTGTATAAAAACCATAGACAATATAAGCATATAGAATCGAAATGCGAGACTCATTACTATTTAATAAGGACTTATGATGGTATCATGGTATGAGGTCTATTCGGTTACTTCGTCTTAGGGAACAAAGATTTATGCAAAACAGTAACCTGGCAAACGCCGTCGTTGAGGCATAGGTTAGGAGTGCAAGTGTCGCACTCTTTCACATTCACTTTGTTTATGTTGGCGACCATTATGTTCTGTTCCTCTCTGCCCAAAATTAGCATGCTGACGCAACCGATAAATCTGGAAAACACAATGCATATAAATATAAATAGTAAACGATATGGTGTTGGAATGGTGTCAGAATGTGATAAAATGTTGTGCTATATAATTATATGTTGGTTGATCAAATCATATGGTACCCGCGAATATAAAGTTACATATTTTGCTATCAATGAGTTGGACCATTAATGAAGAAAAGTAGGAGGTCACTGTGTCTTTACCAACTTGGGTATAAACCTATTGTATTTGGACGAGATAAACCAGTGTCGATGGGAATTTAGTATTGAAGCTATTTTCAGAAAGTATGATAAAGCATGTAGGTTCATGACAGTAAAACTTTATACAAGGTGGTTGTCGTCTTTTACAGATCTGTGAAAGGTTTTCGGGGATTTTCACGTGTGGTTCAATTAGGGAACATGCAGGCTCCATATTAATGTAGTTCGTACGCCTTCCATTTACATGGACACGGATTCGTATTCTCCCCATCGGTATATCATGCCTACAAGTTCAGATACTTACAGAGCTAAAAATTCATCATTTAAATGTTCACTTCATATAATTAGTGATCAGTACCTAAACCACCACTATTTTTCTGCAAATTTTTACATAATTTATATTTAGTATAAATAACACTCACCCAGTAGCATCGGAGATTTGGAAAGGTAATTCCTCGTAGCTAGGCACACCACCAACGTAGAGAGGCTCCTGGAGTTCAATCATTTTGTTTCCGATTGAACTGTCAACGAACGGCCCGGTGTTGTCAACGTCCATTGTCACTACACAGAAATAAATATATTATAATTTAATTATATAGGTGGTAGCGTGCGTCTGAATGGCAAACAGCTTGCAGTTCATCAAATGGTGTGCGATTACTACTGGGTAGCTGTGGCTATCTTTGACAAACTACTTCTACTTGAAGACGATCTTAAATGCGTGACCACTTCGGATGGCTGGGGTGGTCGCTTCATACATGTGTAAGTAAGCCGACATCCATGTCTTTTCACTGAAACGCACGAACTGGCTCGATGATGGTAACTTATGATAGATCACCGAATATTGGCACATCTAAATGAATTTCCATGAAGATTTTTCTGCTATCTGTTATACTTTAACCTACGGTTCACGCGAATAAAATCGCAGACAGAAACCAGGTTATACAAGAAGAAATCACAAACTAGCTGTCTATTAGAGTATTCCAAAATAGTTCACCTTTGTCATTGGTCCTGCTGAGGCGGATCGTGTGCCACATATTGAGAGTTAGTGGTCTGTCACCGTTGATGACCAGCGCCCCGTTGCCTGCGTCGAGTGTGAACCTTGGTACTCCTTGAACCAGTTGCAGTGCCAGGAAATCGCCGTTCTGTCTAGAATTGTCTCTGTACTGACTGTTGTATAGTATTAGGCCATTGTCGTCTGCAAGAAAAAAATGTTATATGTAAATATTGAACTTAAACTATATAACACTTACTCTGTAATTACTTACTAACAATTTTTCAGTAATTTAATAATTTATTATATTAAAGTTTCAGGTTACACCTATAGTCAAGTAGTATGAAAAACGTCACCAGCTGAAGATTCGGAGTACGAACCCTGAACCAGAGACCCAGAGAAGTTATGTGTGTCTTTAAAAAGATATAATGGAGAAGGACAATACTGTCTATAATATCTACACGCCTGAGAGTCCTTCGTAAAATGTCAAAGGCTTCCACACTTGACCAGCCTGGTGGACAATGGCCTGATCCTAGGCGAGATATGAAGCAGTGGTAAAGTAATAGGTTGATGACGGCGACATACCAGTGGGTTTAAAGGAGACTTCGATGTCAAACTGTTCGTAAGCGTCCTTCAAAGTGGGTAGCGCGATCCATCCTTGCCCATCGAACTGGGGAATCACGCCGGTGACGCGGAGTATCGCTCTCGTCTCTATTACGGCGCGGCTGTTGCTTACTCTGCACACGTATGTACCGGCGTCCGCTTCGGTCACTGGCTCCAAGTGGAGGTTGCTCTGGAAATGAAAACAAATGATAATTCCGTTGTTGACTGTCAAAAAATGTCAATCAAACTCTCCCGTAGCTGATCGAGAATGTGATTTTTTTCTAGAATGTACAGATTTATAAAATAAATTACCTCATTAGGATTGACATTGGCCGGTAGCTGCGAGTATTCCCTTCTCCATTCGATGGACACTGGTTCTTCTAAGTTATGCGTGCAAGGCAGATCTACGATGTCGCCTAAACGAGCCTTGTATACCTGGTTTCTGTCATTAACGGGATACGATGGACCACCTGAACCTAGAGACACAAATAAACGTGGGTACAATTAGTGAAAAAAGAAAATGTACATCAATCTTTAATATTGAAACACGATGCATAGATTGTAAATTCGTAAAGGATGTGGAAGATTTTGTGACGTTGGAGTCAGTCGGGAGACGGATTCATGAGCGCTGGTGGCTAAATTTCGCGCCTTTCCTTGATCGGAGGATATTGTAGCAATAGTAATTCGTTACCTGGTATAACTTCGAGATTGAAATCTTCGTAATAGACCTGACCAAACATGTCTTGACCAGTACATCTGTATACGCCGGTATCGGATTGTTCCACGCCTGGGATCATGAGCAGTGCTCCGCCGCCGTATATCTATACGTAAAGGTATATTTGTTTACTTAGTGTGTAATATGTATAAAGTAATCGAGAAACATCGAAATCTATAAAGCATTCAGTCTTGATCTTTTTAAACGAAATAGTTTTATCCTATCTACCTTAGTAGGGAAAAATTAACATGTTTAAGTTTGTGTACAAAGAATTTGTATTCTCATTTTGTATTGTATTTTAAGTCCATTCTCCACAAATTTGATTATATGCTCCTCATTATATTATTAATCCCAAAATAATATACAAAAGTAAGGTAAGTAGTAGCAGATATAATAACTTACTCTTGAGTCTACAAATTGGTTAGTGCCATATCTTTCCCACGTGACACTAATGCCTTTAGAGGGGGCTCTGCACAACACCTCTACTTTTTCCCCAACCCTGAATGGTCTGCGAGGCTGATCGATAGACACAAGCGCCATGGTCTGTACCCGAGGACCTAGAAAATAGCTTGACGTGAATATTAACTATAAAATATAACGTACAAAGTTCGTAATACAATATGTTTATATAATTAAGCAAGTAATTGTAGAATAAATCCTAAAGTAAATGAGTAAATCACATTATCCACCTTCAATTTATAAAAGACCATAGAAATATGATTATACATAATACATTACAGAAGATAAACTATAAATAGAGTTGCCGAACACTAATTTTCTACACATGCAAAGCACGAATATTTGTTAAAGCATAAAACGACTTTTATGTTACACAGGAAAGAGACAACAAACTATAAAACACGTACATAATCACCTATCGAAAGAACGTAAATTTAGCACAATATAATACAATTATTATCATATAAGTATACATTTTTTTCATTCCCAATTTTACAAGTATACATCATGTTCACCACCTAGTTCACAACACGAATAATAGCATCCCAAGACCCGTAGCGACTGCACAAGGACCTCAGACAACAACCCCCGAACACCCGCACCAATTTACCAGCGAAGTTGGAGTACAAGTCCGAGCGTAATCCCGAGAGGCGCTTATCTCTCGAGATGCAGTTCGCTTCATCGCTACCGTCCTGACAATCGTTGTATGTGTCGCATAGGAACTCGTCCTCTATGCAACTGCTCCCATCGTTACAACGAAACTGCGTTTGCAAGCACTTTATACCTTAACGGGTAGATGAAAAAACAGCTGTTATATTATTACAAAACACATATTACCTAGCTAACATTATCAAAATTTTCAACTGACACTAAGTTAGTAAACGAAGGACGAAGAAAGAAGGAGGCGTTTGAAGGATAAACTGTAATTGTGAAAGATAAGTTTTATTGGTATGTTGTAAGTAATAAATGTAAGTAAGCATGCTGAGCTAACGTTCACTATCAGGGGAGGTCGAAGCGAAGATGTGAAAGAAGGGGCAAGTACGTTCACCGAAACCATATAAGCGCCAACTACTGACAACTTTATAGACGCCGTTTAGCTACGACGGCTCTCACTGACCCTCAATGTGCAGGTTGATGTAATTGCTAGATTGGCGTCCGTATTCGTCCGAAATAGTACAGACATAGCGACCGCTGTCAGTTTTCTGTGCAAGTCTGATGAAGAGGGAGCCGTCTCTCTTGAGGTAGACCGAGCGCGGAAGGGTGGTGCCGTCCTTCGTCCAGCGGATGCGCAGGTCGGGCCGCGTCACGTTGCAGCTGAGGTGTACGGCCGCGCCCACATGCGCGTGCTGCTCGTTATCGTGCGACTCCCAGCTCGTGCGATCGCTGTCTTCTATCAAGTGTTATTGTTACATGCAATCAAATTTACCCACGTACAAGCATATGTTACTGTGGAATGGTAACATGTTAAGCATACGAGTGAATTTTAAATTAACCGTATTGTGTTTTGTTAAGTGGTCATACGATGCGTTCGAGTCGGCCCGCGTGGACCGTTCTTGTTCAAAATGATACAGTGAGATATGCAAAAACGCTTGGGACAGGTGCCTTTACGATAACTATTTAAGTGCATCCTGTACATGGTGAGGTGATACAAATTGACGATGATTATACTTAAGTGCTTTTAAATAAAATATTCTTTATTTCTACTTTTTGTTCGTGAAAAATTGCAGGTTGCATTGCATTATAAAATAGACATATGACAACATACCACTGACAATAACTTGGGCGACAGCGCTCGCGTTAGCGATTCTATTGCTGGCAAAACAAATGTACTCTCCGGCATCTTCGTTTTCAATTTGACGGAATCTCAAGATGGGTCCACGGATTTCAACGCGACTGAGGAAAATAATACAATTAATATTATGTAGAAGTCACTATTAGAACTATTTGATCACGGGCATGTTTCTTTAAGAATGGTACAGGCAGCAGTAATGAGAACACTAGTATTTGGGTTATTATCACACATAACAATTACCTGGATGGTGCTCTATCAGGTACGGGAGTCCAGAACGATTTGACGTTATCGCCCTCGACTATGCACTCGACGGTGGGAGATTGTCCGGGTTGTACCACTTGCTTGGCTGGATTCAAGGTTATCCTTGGCGGAGCCATTACTTCTAATCTTGTATACACTGGATATTTCGCTTCATTGGTATACCGGTTGACGAGATTGCAGGCATATTGCCCGGAGTCACTTTTTGTCGCCTGTCAATAATACGGTAATATATCATTTGGCTGATCAATGTATAATAGTTACAGTAGAGTAATAAATATTTGTATTTTTGTACAAATCTATATTCTGAATATTTTTTTTGCGTATGGCTAAAGTGTACAACTACGTTAGCAAGCAAGTTCTGTACTTACGCCACTGATAACTAGGGTTGATCCGATCTGCCTGGCGTTGTATTGCAGGGGCTGCCTGTCACCTCTTGTCCATACGACATCGTATTCACTCGATGCGTTACAACTGATGAAAATAAATTATGTTAAGTTACATTTGATTCGGATTTATTTCATGTGGTATTAAGTGCTGGTAATAAAAAAATATTAGCAATATATATATTACAACTGATTGTTAGCGTCCGACCGACACTATTACTTCCTAAAGCGGAAGCCGATGTAAAGTATAAAACTACTAAGAAATTTTAAAAAGCTCCGGCTTCAGCCGAAACTACCTTCACACACTAGGCTTTTTAAAAAATAACAAGATCTTCAGAGATCAAACATTTATTTTTGGATGATCTCAATGTTAAAATATATAATACTTTTATATTTTGACAATAAGCAAAAAAATCTATGTTTGTGATATGATAACTGTTGATAGCCAGTGATAATGATTGGAATTTTCAGCACCACCAATTAGAGTGAATTTAAGATGTTTAGCATTAGGGATAAGAAAGAAAGAATGTGAATGTACACTTCGGCACTGCATACTTGATATAAGCATTAAAAATGTAGTTACTTACTTAAGACGTGTCTCCTGGCCCTCAATGGCTAAGTTGCTCCCAGGAATGACATCGTTGGAGTTCTCGTCATCAGTGGTGATGCCTTCTTCTCCGCTGCCCTCTGTGCATTTTAATTGCATTATAATTTTACGATGCACCAACTTACAGTTAAATGTATCTTGAAGATTTTTTGGGTAAAATAATTTTAAATTGCAGGCATACAGAAATTACATTCAAATCTACATTTTTAAATATATATCGATCAAACTCACCATCAATATCACCGATGCCGCCATCTCCTCGCTCCACGCGAATTGCGAAACGCTCTTCGACGGTACCAGCTAAGGATTTAGCAGTGCACAAGTATTCACCATCGTCTTCATAGCGTGCGTACGGGATTTTCAGCACGGCAATTCTTGGTGATGGTCCCACTATTTCGTAGTTCTTTTGATCCACTGTTCAAAATACATATGTATTTTTAATTGTCGTTCCGTAATTATAAGCAGTATAAATCAATTAAGTTTATGATTGTGAAAGTAGCAAACGGGCTAGCAATCCTCCTGATAGTAAGTGGTTAAGTAGCCAGTACAATCGCGAAATCCAAAAATCTAATTTTCCTTTTTGAGATTTTTACGCTACCAGGAAATGTAACTTAACAATCTTCACAAATATTTAGTGAAATTAGAATAGAAATAACTTAACAATTAATTTAAACTTAGTTATTATAACGCAATTCTCTTCTTACTGATAGTGACTTCTGGGTCAGGATATCCATTGGCTCGACATTCAACGGTCACAGAGTCTCCCAGGAACGTTTTCATGAAGACCTTGGGCGTGATGGTGATTTCGGGCATTGATACTACTTTGATCTGAGCCCGAGCGCTGACCGTGCCCGCTGAGTTCGATGCTGTGCAAGTATATTCGCCCTCATCGTTTACTTCTATCCTCTCGAATCTATAATTGTTGAAATAACAGGACAATATAAGATATATGACATTTTTACTGTGATGCGTGTAGTCGTAGGTATATATGATAAACATTATTTAAAATATAAGTTTACCTGAGAACGTTGTGTTTTTGTATCTGAACGTGAGGAGACAACGCCCTTCCTCCGCTGCGATCCCATGTGACGTATGGTTCTGGAATACCACCCTCAACCCTACAGTGCAGGTCGTATTGCGAACCGAGGCTGACGATATGTACTGTATCCTGAGGCCAGATCTGAACGCGGGGTGGTTTACGTCCTAAAACAAAATTCAATTGATATAATATAAAATAGACTTAGTGGAAAAAAGATTATTGTAATTGTGTTATAGAAATAATTAGTTATCCTTTGAAAATTACGGTTAGTTGTTTTTAAAGGATTAAGTTCAAGTAGTCAAACAATTTGTGCCAGAATATTGTGACTTGGTATCAAGACAGGTAAAACTGTTCATTGAAGAGCTTCTGCAAGTCACACTCACTTTCAATTTCTACTAAAACGTATTGGTTAGTAACGGTTGTTCCATCGATAATAGCCTCGCAGCTGTAATGGCCTTGGTCGCTTTCTTGAGCATTTGATATTATCAACGTGTTGTCCCGTTGGCTGGTGCCTGGGCCAAATTGACCTTGGTACTGGAATGATAATAAATTGATATTAATACATAATTGCATTATATGATAGATTAATTGAGCAGATAAAATGCGATATGTTATACACGTAGAACACGAAATTCATTACAATAGTAAAATCATAGATCTCGAAGCTGGTCACAGAAAGAAGCGGTCTTCTTAAAAAAACTTTGTAATTTTAAACCTGTGTGAACACAAATAAATTTCGATTACTTTACGTAATAGTTTAGGAAGATACTTACCCTAGTCCATTTTATCAGAGGCCGAGGATAGCCTGATGGAGTGCAGTCAACCGTTCCACTTCCTCCAGTCGGGATCTTTAATACTTCAGTTGAAAGCTTGATTTGGGGCCCATCATCTGGGGACGGAGTGTTCACTGACACCACGGTCAAGACGACCTGCACTGGACTGATTGCGTCTAATATAGCGCGGCAGACGTAAACACCTTGGTTTTCGGGTACAGCTCCGTCAACGTACAAGACGCCGTTGTCGTCACGCATGTTAGATAACAATTCGGAACCATCTTGCCTGTAAAAATAAAATCACATTAAGTTTTCTCCTCATAATAGAAATTTATACTGGAGCTATTTTAGGCAACACATTTTTATCGTTTACAATGTGTTTATTTATATAAAGTTTGATGACTTTTTCTGGGAGATTTATGATATCTAGTATTGCAATAATGAATAGTCAATCATTCACCTGAACCATTGGATGGTACCAGCGGGTATGTTAGCGGTACCGGTGCAGACAACGCGTATATTCTGTCCTTCGTACACGGTGGGAGCCTGCGGGGACACGACGAGGTTCTCGCGCGGGGGTTGCGACGGTCGCGGGCGCACGACTACATTTGCAGTGCCGTCGCTGTAGCCGGCCGTGTTGCTCGCGATACATCTATGAATACACAATAGTAACATCAAAAACAAAAGACGATGAAATTTTTCTATCATGGGATGACTAGCTAAAATTGGCCAGAGATGTGATTGTACAGTATTATATACACTTATAATGTTTAGTTTGTGTAGTTTATATTATTATGTACACTTATAATGGTAATTTATACTTTAATTTCTATTGCAACGCTAGTTTATTGCTGCTAAAAAATAGAAATATACTGGAATTAGGATGCCTCTTTAACTACGATTATCTTTTAGGTATAGATATATGTCTAACAAAAATTGATGAAGTAAAGATCAGGTATGGACTAATTGCACTGTTTTTACTATATATTACCACTGGACGTTGGTATATATGTAATAAGTCAAGTGCTAATATCAAACTGGACGTAAAATCCATATCATTTTTTAACATTTTCAAAAAGAATGTTTTGCAAAATTGTGATTACTTAAAATGACAGAGAATTATTAATTTTTGGATTATTTGCTATTTCCATTTCAGTACCTGTACTCGCCAGAGTCTTCAACCTGGACGTAGTCGATTGTGAGCAAAGCATCACGGTAGGCGGCGGTTGGCGGGAGTGGTTGGTTGGAGCCTCTCTGCCACGTGATGGACGGAGCAGGGTTTCCAGTCGTGATGCATTCTAATTCAACTCGGTCTCCTTCGTAGTAATTATTTGCGGCCGGTCTTATTGTCACAGTAGGCAGGGTCATCTCGTTACCTAGAATATTCATTTAATCGTGATTTGCCAAGTTTACACTTTGCAATATTTCCACTATGCTCTATAATTTCAATAAAAACTTACTCTTTGCATATAACACCCATAACGGGACAACTGATCCGTAATGAAGGCATAAAAACAGACAAGTAATCGTAAAATAAATAATTTAAACGCTGCAAGTTAGGTATATAAACTGATATTTGTGCCTTAGTCGCATACTAACCTGGAACTTTGAGAGTTGCCTTGACTTGCTTTGTGGAAATTCCGTCTGTCGTCTGGCAGATGTACACACCACTGTCTGATACTTGGAGGTTAGTTATAAGGAGAAGTCCGCTTCTTTGATCGACTTGCGTCCTGTCCTGTGGCAAGTGTCCATTCTCCTTGTACCAGGTGACGTTGAGGCGAGTCGGGGTCATTAGGCTGCTAGCTTGACAAGTGAAGTTAACGGAGCTTCCCACTTCCTGGATCACGAAACTCTTGTTGATAATCCTGACGTCCACCGTACTGCTGGGCGGCGGCGGGCGAGTAGTCGTGCTTATTTCGTTACCTACAATAAAAATTGTAGTTATACGTATGTTTGTATAATATAATATACAGATTAATATAATATGTATTGTGTACCCTGAAAAATACAATGACTATTTTAATTTCGACATTAGCATATTTTTTCCGTTTATTTTTTACGTAATTCTTTAGTTAAATGTTATTAAGTAAATATGTATAATTTTTTCTAACACATTTAAAAGAAAACAATAATATTTTATTACCATATACTAAACTTTATACAGGTACAGTGTAATGTTAATATCACAGACAAAGATGGAGACACACACGAAGACTTTACTTATCGATCCTATGAGACGGCAGACAATGAGCAATAAACGAGCAAACCACAGGATCATCAAATTATTGAATGGTGACAATGCTTGCAGACGTAAAAATGTTTTAGCAAGCGGAGGACAATACAAAACAAAGTATTACTTTGACTAGATGTAATGAAATTAAATTCCTGACAGCACTCATGAAGTATGAATATAGGAAGGGGTAATAGATAATTAAATGCTGATCGACAACACTACTGGAGACGAGACTTTATGTGGACACAGACCTATAAATATTCCTGCAAAGCTAAAGCGAAACAGGGCGTACTGGTCACAATGAATGCTTTACACGAAGACTTATAGGGTTTGATAACTACCTTTCTCTGGCAAGGTGGTAGTCAGTACCCCTAAAGTTAATCCACGTTCTGTGATTGTATGACACTCGTATTTATCACCCTGAATATTTGTGTTCCATAGAGTATCCCAGGTGTGCTCGCCTCTCCAACCATCCACGTAGTACCTTGACTCGTTAAAGTATTTCGAAGGTAACATTTCATTTCCCTTGTAATAAAACCTTATCGTAAGTGGTTCTGGCGCCCTGTACTTGCACTTGAATGTCACTCGAACTACAGTAGAATTGGGATATACTGGCTCGTGTATGGTCGGGTGAAGTTCCATGACCAAACCTGATCATATTACAAAATAATGTTTACATTCACACCCTCAATTTGAATAAAATACGGGAAAAGTAAGTACACTAAAATATACGAAAGCCGTGTTCTTGGCATATATTAGTCACGTTTTAATAAAAAAAAAGTAGAGGTCATTCTCAAGCCCTAAAAATACTACATTATATGTACATTCTTACTGTTATATTGTTATAATATGCACGATGACCGTGTTAAAGAATCAAAGAATAAAACGAATCTAAAGAAAAAAATAACTTGCAAAGATTCTAAAAAATGACAGTTTTATTATAAATTTTAAGATTAATTATATTTTAATGGAATAAAAATATAAAATACTGCAACCTTACAACTTGTCTAAAACGCTAATAAAAGTCGAACTGGAATTTTTCTATGAAATATTGAAGAATGACGTCACTAGCGGATGTCATGACACCCTCAAGCGTTTTCGCGCTTAATTACTATTAAGCTATAGTGCTATTAGCTACTATTATGTGCGTTGACACTCCATATATTCCTCAAACAAGTGTAAGAGGATGTGTTAAAGTATTTGGAAATCTGTCTTTGACCCTTGTAAACTAAAATAGTGGATTGGAAATATATTTCGAAATAAATATAGTGAGCAAGTTGGACTTACCAATTGAGGAGCAGTCTGGACCAGTGTAGGGCGGGCGGCAGTTGCATATGACCTCGTCAGAGGTACCTAGCTGGCAATCGTGGCCGTTGCAGTTGCATTTTCGGCAGTAGCCTGTCTGGTCTTCATAGTAGCCTGCAGAGCAGATCTCGCAGCTCGTTCCACTGTATCCTTCTGGGCACATACAAATCTGGAAAGGTAAATAAAGTGTTTAGGTGTCCTAAAGTTGTGGGCAAACATTCCCCATGATGTTGATACTTTCCTACGTAATGTGAGCAAAATTTATATGGTTAACGAGGCAAGCCGATATTTATGTCGTTGGCTACTTTAGAGCGAATTGGAGTATTCTTAATTGAAACAGTGTATGAAAGTAAATAACAATTGAAATGATTACTACACACTAAATTACTAAAAAATGTTACATTTAGCTGAGTTTTAACAAACCTCAACACCAGTAGCGACTGGCATATTCGGGTCAGAGACTTCAGTGGCAGTATCCATGGCCACGTCCGCAATGCTGGTAAGCGTGAGGTTGGGCACTAAGGTAGCTCGAACCAAGACTCTCTTCAGGTTCCTCAACACAGTCATGAAGTCTTGTCGACTCGCCGGTACACCCGAGTTCAGAATGTACCAACCGGATTCCGTGAGCGGTACTTGGTAACTCTGAGAAACATAATATTAAGTGATTTATGTAAATTGTAGTCAGAGTCATGTCACTGAAAAATTGGAATTAAATCGTAGTCAAAAATACATTTATGATCATTAGCATGTATAAGTCATATCTTTTTCATGTAAGAATTTATATCTCACTATTCTTTTTTTAATTTGGTACTTGGTAAAATATGTATTGTTGGTTATTGACTTGCAAAATGTCGAACTTAGACGTGTTTTTCGGTAATACTAAGAACTAAACAAGAGTTGAAGTAGATGTGAGGTAGAAATACTCACCAAAGGTACTCGAGACCTGATTGGTACGGGGTTAGTCCAGAACAAAGAGATAGTATCGCCTACAAGTACGACGTCCTGTCCGGGTGTAGATTCGGAATCATCCGGCGAACGGAACATTTGCTTCAGGGACAACGTTCCTCCATATGATAGTACTCGATTACCTGAAATACGAAATGTTCATATATGTTATTGTATATTATATGAAGCAAGTATAGTATAGTAGAGCTTATTGTTTTAATTTTCGTCGTTTATTATCTTTATTATTATTAATCGTTTATAGTGTTTATGCTCTCTTATGATTTTGATACGATGTTAAAAATGAAATAAAAATAATATAAAATATGAGATAATGTTTGTCTAAAAAAAAGGAATATCTTACCGGGGAATACTGGTACAGACCAGTACAGTTCGTTTTGTGGTGGGTACGAGAACGTGTACATTAGCTCGCTATGGTTAGGATCAGGGATGAATTGTTCACTGATAACTTGTTCCACATCCAAATCCATCAGAGTGTAGCCTCCGTGATTCTCGCCGAATATGGGTGCAGCCATTGGAATTCTTGAGTAGTGACTAGCCTGTAAGTTGTAAGTTAGAATATGTACATATATCATTTTTATAATTAGCACCAATTTGTAATTGGACGGTTTTATCTATAATATTTGAAGTGGGTTCGTCTAAATTCCATACATAATAATACTGGAAGGCAGATCAATTATAGGGTTAGTCTATTTGTGACAACCCATATAGCATAAAAGATAAAATGAAAAGCACGATTAGTGATCTAATACAGATAAAGAACTGGCCCAAGTAAAAGACATAAAGCAAAAGAATTTAAAGAATCTAACAGTTAAATGCATGAAGTGTCATGATTCCCATCTTTAATGGCTCTTCAAAGTATCGTAATTAAATAGAAGTAATTTGATTAAGAAATCATATATTTAAATTCACTTACTTCATGACACGCGTTAGTGACTCCGGAGCAGAAACATGATGTGCAGCCCAGAGGGTTGGCGGCGTCCAGGCTGAAGGTACCGGCGCGGCAGCGGTCGCAGTTCTCGCCTTCCACATTTTGCTTGCAGCGGCAATAGTCAACACAGGGTGCAGCTTCGCCACGCGGGTCACAACTGCATCAAATTATTTTAATATTATTAATAGCCAAATCTCCTTGTCGTCACAATTATTTAAACTTTAAAACAGCAGCGTTAAGCAATGTTGTATACTGGTTTGAAGGATATGGCAAAAACAAGACTAATTTGGCACATGAGACGTGTCAATTTATTCTTCAGGGACAGGACCGCGTTTGTGGTCATACTCAGCTATTCCTATATGTCCTTTTAAATTGTGATGAGTCCCCACTATTTTATGATTAGGACCGTTATGTGTGGAAATACATACTTGCAGTATGTAGGTGGTGCGGTAACGTCTCTCCTCACGCAGTTGTTGTACTCGTCTCGTTCATAGCCTTCCTTACAGTCCTCGCAGTTGTTTCCTGCCGTGTTATCCTTACAGTCCTGCATCAATACATGTTTATTATTTATTTAGAAATTCTAAACCTACATAGCTTCATTTTTTGGAATGATATTATTTCACTTAAAAAAATAATACCTAGCTATATAAAAATAACTTTTGAAAAGCAAGGTTTTTAGCAACGTTATTTTGGTTTTTGTATTTTTCTCAGAAAGCCTCTACGTTTCATACCCCGATGTCACCGGCGTGAATACTAAATATTCCGCCATCTTAGGGCGTCTGCCATATTGGATTTTTACAATTACGTCACTAACCTAGTCATTATCGGTTTTTATCGTTCAAATTAAACGAGCATAAATTTCAACTCAACCAATTAAGGTCATCTGGTTTAAAATTCAGTTTGAACATTGACTCCCCACATACATACGTACTAATAAAACAGTTAAATAAAATATTGTAAAAATACTTACGTAGCAAACGCCGGATTCAGGATGGCACATATTGGAGTGGCCGTTACAAATACATGGCTTGCAGTGAGCTAAGTACAGTCCTGACGATATCCTGAAATGTAAGACAGAATACGTAAATGATTTGTTTACGTTTCATAAAATAACATGCAAATTTATTGAAGTTGATGACGATAACTTAGTACTAATTTCAGCTATATTTTTTTTGAAACTGAGGCATCCACCTTCGATTTTGTGTAATGGCGAAGAAAATCTTTGTAGGGCTATCTGCACGCTTAATGGCTTTGAATAAAATTGTTAATGGTGTATGAAGTCTACCAAACCGCAGTTGGCGAACGAAGTGAGTTAAGATCAAGCTTCTTCCTATTCTGTAAGGAGGTTCGTGCCGTGTAATAGTGCCATAATATGTTGATGTTGAATCTAATGGTAATCCCATTAGATTACGTATAAGACTTACCTGGTGTATCCTGGAGCGCAGTCTTCACACGAAGATCCGACATAGCCCTGAGGACATGTGCACTGTTCAACGTGCAACGCTAGAGGACCGTCTCCGTAAGGCTCGGCGGTGTCAATGCTTGCACTGATAAGTGAAGCCACCTCCGTATTAGTTGTGTACGTTGCCTTGACTAAGATAGTCTTTACGTCAGCCAATGCCAGCAAGAAATGTTCTCGACTTACTTCTTTACCATCGGATCTGAAATGTATCGTGTATTTGCCATAAATGTTTAAAATTTCACTGATTTACATGTGCGCGTTTTTAAATAACGAAATGCGTTACCTTCGCCAACCTTCTTCCAAAAATTGGACACTTGCGTTCAAAAAGCCGTCGTTGCTCGGGGCAAAGTTGCCGAAGTAGTGGAAGGTAAGTTGGTTATCCTATACAAATAAATATTTTGTTAGTATTATAAAATGTGTAACACATTATTACCAGGTCAAACAATTTCCTTTATTTGGAAGGCTATTAAAACCACTTACACTAATAAGTTGGACATCGGCAGCGGAGTTCTTGGTGTTCAGGCCAGGCGATGGAATGTGACGAAGTGCATAACGAAGATAACCTCCATAAGATGTAATTTTGTCACCAGCAAAGCTATTAAAAAAGAATAGTCAGATATGAATTCCTTGGACAGGTATCTAATTATTCCTATAATGACTGAGCCAGATGTCTTAAAACACAAGTATGATTGGGTTTACTCCTTACAAAATGTTTTTACTTACTTCATAGGAAGACTCCAGTAATAGATTGCAGGTTGAGATGAGCGTTCCACGGAGGTCAAAGCAACCTCTCCCCTGTAAAACTGCGGTCGGTTCTCAGTCTCGATAGGGGTGTAGTATCGCACGGCGCCAGCGGAACCGAAGGGAGTGCTGGTGTATACTTTCAATTGATCGACAATATTAGGCACGTTAAAGGCTATCGTGGTTGTTTTTCGGCGCAGCGAGCTGGAAGTACACTCTTGAGAAACGCCCGTGCAGAAGCAAAGGGCGCAACCATGTCTGAAATTAAAAAAAAAGTTGTTAAGTGCATCGTGAAGTATTATTAAATGTAAACTCGCTGTAGATTTATTTCTGCTAAACAACCCTAGCCTGGATAAAGTGTGAATTGATTTAGAAAAAATGTTTTGTGAAGTAACATATATTCATGATTACCTGAAGTCATTGGATAGGTAGAAAGAACCATTCTTGCACTGCTCGCAGTAGCGTCCCTGTACGTTGTCTTTGCAAACGCATTCGTCTACAGAGCGCACGTAATTTGTGCCAAGAGTGTTGCAATTATTCGAGGGCTTGGGTTTGCAGCTATCTCCGGGGATTAGCGGATTTCCTAAGTGTGTTGGGGCACAACGGCTGCAGTCGTCTCCTTCATATCTGTAGTTAGAGAATAATTTTAAATGTAATTGCTTGAGGAAATTGTATTGACTATTTTGTTCTACATATATTTCGGTTCCGAATATTTTATTTTGTGGGGCTTATAATTTTTTACAACCATTTTTACATACATATTTTGACTTAGATTCATAATACCTACTGCTGGGCTCGGCTTCTTCTGTTTCACAGCTACAGTTTTCAATAGCGTAATGATATTTTTTTTTAGAGAAGAGACAATCACGATAAAATCTAAAAACAATCTGTCCGGACTAATGTCATTAATAAACGACATTAAAATTATTAATCTGGTATAAATATTTATACTTACAAATCTTAAACGCTGCATTAGTTAAAATATTTTAAATTCATATATAATCTTACCCAGGGAAACAATCGCAACGGACATTGCCAGCGGGGCCAAGGGCACAAGTTCTTGCGAACTGATTCCCGCTGTTGGTGAGAGGGCAGGGGCAAGGCTGGCAGTCCAATTCGTTGTTTGGATCGCTGTAAGTTCCTGGTGGGCAATCTCGTTTCTTCACACAATTTCCAAGCCATGGTCCAGATTTCTCTCTAACATATCCAGCCGCGCATTTCTAAATACATAACAATAAATAAACTTGATACAAAATATTAATTAAGTTGTAATTAAGGTTTTCTATGGTATTCATGATATTTATGATCATATATAAAATTACATTTAATTTTAGTTTTATCTTATTCCCTTAGAATATTTACTGCAATCAGTAATAAGCATAAACAAAGAAGGTATCTGTAATAATATTCAAGATAGCGTGAATGCAATTTAATGTCTCTACTGCTGTAAAGACACCGATGTAAAACATACCTGGCAAGACAGTCCTTCGTATCCAGGCGGGCAACTACATTCTTCTACGAGACTGGCAGCACCAAGCCCAACGTTTATGTCTTTGGCAGATTCCATGACAAAGTCAGTAATATTTACACCGCCGATGTTGTGGTCAGCTCGAAGCAAAATCAATTCAATGTTGTCCAAACTGTAAGCGCAAGTAAATTAGTCAATTTCTTCAAGAATTTATTAGCTGTTGTAGGTATATATAAATTTCTGTTGACTTTAATAAAATGTTTTTAGTGGAATACAACAGTTACTTACGCCATCATAATATCCTCCCTAGAAGCATGGGAAAGGCCACTAGGTCCTGATTTCTGCCAATATCCAGGTATTAAGCGAGCCTCTATTTCGATTTGCCTTGAGTTATCACCACGGTGGTAGTGCACCAACGATTCGTATTTGCCCTAAGAACAAAAAAATACATATATCGTATTTTTTGTATCGCTGTCGTAAAGAACAATAATTCGATTTCAATTAGTCTGAGAGTAACTAAATGTTAAACAGTAATTTAATGAGTGTTTTATTATAATTTACTTATGATAGTGGTCCAAGTTTCACATATTATCACGTACCTTAATAATGATATCAGGAACTGTGTTGTCTGGCATGTATCGTTGCGAGTGTGGAGAGAGCTTGTATCGAATGTGGCCGCCGTAGGAGGTGAGTTGGTTGCCATTGTATGTCTCTGGAAGCGACAGGTACGGGTGCACTCCCGTATTGCGGGGACGATCGGATGCCAAGGTTACCTTTAAAAGTTAATAAATATAGTAATTTCTACTAGGTCAAACTGAAAAACAAAAATCAATTAAAATGCTGAAAAAATGTTCAAGTTATTCGAGATTATACTTTGTAATTATAAATTAATTTAAATACTAGTACTACCTTAAAATAAGATATTTTTACAGAAATACAAGAAATATACAGATGATGAGAAATATAACTATCATACTCTCTTAAAATCAGTCATTTGGACATTAGAAAGGCTGTCAACCAGACCGTTATTAATAGATATAATATGTAATATTAATAATACCGTGGCGCCATTCCTCAACGGCAGGTAGTAGTACTCGTTAGTAATGGACTGCTTGTCGATCTGAACTTCTCCGTTGTAAGCTTGTCTAATACCATAGAGCATGGTACCACCTTGACCGAGTGGCGTGGGCATGTTATAGATAAATAGGTCCGCGCTTCGGCATTGAGTCGATTCACCGAAGCAGAAGCATTGGATGCAATCGCTTTGGGATTGAGCTTCGCTGTAAAAAGAAATTATAATAATTACGACTAGAACATAAATTTCGTTTTGAGGTTTGAAGTATTTAAACTAGATATCTTATAAATTACCTGTTGAAGTAGCCAATAGGGCAAGGATCGGTCTTGTTGACGGATACAATGGAATCTGGAGTAGCAAAGGTCGTCGCCTTGTTGTTCATAGCTTCGCAAGAATAAGCACCGCTGTCTATCGGCTGTAAAATGTAATATCATATGAGTTACAGTTAGATATCATTATCATTGATACATCTAGTACCTATTTCAGTAGAATACAACAGACATGGTAGCAAAAACTCGTTGAGTGGCGACGATTACTGTATAGGTGCCACTGTCTGCTACGTGCAAAGCTTTTGTTTTTTAAGGTCGAGGTTATGGTTATTTCATGCTCAATATCAGGAACAGATGGTTTATTAATTTTTTCATGAGTATATGGAATGCCACCACAACTGCCTTATGAGCGTAGTGTGTATAGTAGCATTTGAACATTAGAGAGATGTGGTAATGCAAAGTTACGTTTCCAAAACATTTCCTCTTCAGCCTCAGAAGCAGTATGATAGACCTATTTATTGTTCTACATGAAAGTGATATGCTCATTTTATTAATTAAGTTGGGAAAAAATGTTGGGCAATGGACGATACTTACTTGCATGTTGGGGCATGTAAGTGTTCCGATGCCGTTTTCACTGGTAGTTGTGCATTTCGCGGGTATGTGGCCCCAGTTCAAACGCCAGGAAATGAGAGGTGTGGGCACTCCAACAGCCTCGCAAGTAAGTGTTAGAACATCGCCTGGGTTCAACTTCACGTACGGTGGTTGAGGTGGTCGCGTTACGTGAACAGGAGCTGCAAAGATTACATAACATTATAATCATCAACTTTTCATCCTACCACCATCATGATCTTCTTCCAGAGAAAAGGTAAGAAGAATTTTGGTTGAGCTATAGTCCATCAAATCGTGAAATTCGAAAGAGTTTACACATTTTTCTGGACTTTCTCATCAGTGACCAGTTACAGCTACCACATTGAGTCGATATAATAAAAAAAATATATATTGAGATCTACTTACCGCATCCTACTTCATCAGAAGAATCGTCACAGTCGCTCAGACCGTCGCAGTGGAAGCCTCTCGGGATGCACTTGCCGTTCGTGCAGGTGAACTCTACACTCAGGCACTGGCCTGGCGGGCTGCCGCCTGGGGCTCCGCAGAGGCTCTCGGCTTCGTCGGACCCGTCATTACAGTCCTTTTGACTGTCGCAGATCCACGTCTTCAGTACACATTGGCCATTGTCACACTGGAACTGGTTCGGCTCGCATTTTCCGTTTTCGGCTGAAGCAAAAGTATGTTAAAATGTTTATATAATGATATTAAATAAAAATCATCAGAAAAATGCTTAACATAAAGACAATTAAGTTTTAAGGTAGTGTCAAAAATCTATCTTGGAAAATAGATATTAGTTATGATATAAATTACTTGTAACAATATTAATAGGCGATGATGAACAACCAAATTTATATTCAGACATGTAAATAGTACCGAGATAATAAAGGCGTTTAAAGAAATAAAGGTCAAAACTACTGAGGATTTATGGGGAATGTCAGTAAAAAGGTTTCAATCGATTGTCAAAATAAATTTGTTTAGTAAAGCGTACTACAGTGTAAATAACTACATGAATGACTACATTTCCCGAAGCGGTGGTAGCTTGTTGAAGTTCAAAAATAGTTCTGTATGAACCAACTTTGATTAAATGATTTTTGATTTTGATGACAACATTTATATCTGCATAAACTTACGGCAAGAGTCTTCGTCGGACCCGTCGCTACAGTCTCGTCTTCCATCACACACATTGCTCTTGGAGATACACTGGCCATTGCTGCAGGTGGCCTCATCAGGACGACAAGCCAAAGGTCTTACTGTAGGGACTGTAAAGAAAGTAATTGTAGAGTATTATACATATTTAACTTGTATATACGAAAACCATATTATACATTTTGGTTATTATTACTGATTGATATAAATAGAGTCTTAAATGAACTGTTCGTCAGGCAGTATTTAAAAAGATTAAATGGGTACTCAAGAATAAAAATGTTTTATGTTAAGTACTCACTTGGGTCGGCAACTTTCAGGAACACTCTTACTTCGGATCCTGGTTGGCCAAGGTATTGACTTGCCTGGCAGATGTATACTCCACTGTCAGCGGACTGTAAAAGTCACATAGTACATGTTATACTCAGTCTAGCGTCATAGTTGATTTTTTGAGACTGTAGTGTGTTGAAAGTAAAGTATGTGACCTGAATTTTATGTACGGAGGAATCTCACTATTTTTTAAGAATTGGTTGAGCCTTTGAAAGTTCCTAATGTTAATTGTGATTTTCCTTAATAAGAGCAGTTCAAATTCAGTTCGACAAAAATACTAAATGCAACCATTTCTTTCTTTTTTCTTTTGAAAATTTGATAACTTAGACATAACCGGCTTTCGGTTACAATTTCAGCCTCGTTTTATTCAACATTTGTGTGTGACTGTTGTACAAAAAAAAATTTTATGTAGCTTAAAATCATCTAACTGGTTACTACTTACAGAAACTTGGTTTATTTCGAGACGGCCTCTCCTATCGACGTATCCTGGTTTTATAGGCAAACCACCTTCGCGTGCCCACCTGACTGGCGCACGGTAAGGGCCCTCGTCACGGCAGGTAAATACTATGTCACCACCTGTCATCATTTCGAGTGTTCAACTATAAGTAGCTTTTCTTAATTTATAAGGATGTAACAATGAGTGGACAGAAGCGCTGTGAGTTGTGACTTAGATTTGATGTTGTCCAATAAAATAGATAAAGTAATAGCTGTTGCAACACAAGTTTTTTTAATATTCGTGGTTTTCGCTTAAAATAAAACCAACGAAATTTTAGATTGGACAGAAAATAAATCTGAGATAACATTCAAGCTCCATATTACCAGATTTTAGCTATTTTTTAACTTTTCTGATAGATGACGCGAAAGAAAACATGGATTTGCTTCGATCCATTCAATGTATATATCCTTATAAATATATTGCCCAATTTAATCTACATTACCTTAAGCAGCATTTCAATATTTTGTCCAATAACATGCAACCATTATCGTAATAATATCATTATAACCAATCGACATAATTAAAATAATTCGGAAAACAAAACTAAATCAATGTTTTAATTACGAAATGTATCTTGTGAATGCATAAATACGTATGTTACAAAAATATGTAGGTAAGTAATTAAATACAGGATGTATACTTTGAGAAGTAGATATATAGTACATTTTATACCGACTGTTGTATTAAATACACACCATTTATTGTACCACAGATTATGTAGTTATCAAATACTAGCCTGCTTAAATATTTTTTGTTTAGAAATATTCAACGAGCATGCATATCAGATGTTAATTGTTTACTGCTGCTCAGAAATATTTGTAACTAACAATTAAGTTCATATAGAATAGACGTTCTAAAAAAATACACGCTTTATAAGTTCTGTGGCTTTACTATACTTTTTAAACTTGAACACAGCAGCACCACACCGCCACTAAAAGACGTAGCAAAGGTGTCCGAGAGAATCAAAGTCTAACCTTCGTATTTGATGTGCAAAAAATGTAGGCTGCATTTTGAGTTTATTGAAGAATAACTCAACGTTCCTATTGATTAATACAATCCCATATTAGTAATCAAACTCAACCAAATCAACTTTAAATTAATGTTATTGTAAACTCAATTCAATTATATTTCTAAATACTGTACCTTTGATTGCGAATGCAAACAATTATAAATTATTAGACTAATATAATAAAACCCGTTAATGCGGTCATGATGAACGTAATGGCATGCATTTTATTATTACATAACCTAAAAAAATGACGATCTAATTTTTTAATGAAAATCTGTAACAATAGCATCGATAACAACAAAATCTAAATTTTTGGTCCCAACTAATTTTTTTGGTAAAAATTAAAATAAACATGGCAGAATACTTTATTAATTAACAACTGCTTTATCATAAGAATTTAGTCAATTTCAATGTACAAAACCGGTTCCACAGTCCGGTAAGGGGTAAGTTATAATTTAATTTAAGCAAATAGATAGACAGCAGACATTCATGCTTGGTACGAAACTTTCTAAAGCCTTGCGACCACGTCTACCTATTTTAGGTTGCTCTTAGGCTGAGAGATATGATGCTACATTTTTTGAGCAAGTTGTCCTCATGATTATAGGAATAGATGGAGATTACGTACCGATTCAGAAAGTAATTGAATATCTAAAAACACATAAAATAAATGAATCCCTTTAGTTATATGTTAAATTTAAAGTGAAATAAATGAATAAGTTTCACCCAAATGCACGTTAAAATATAATAAAATTGTAACACCCGAGATGCACCCAAATAAGGTACACTGACTCACCATTCTTAGCTGTTACCACCACCATGAAAGAAATAACTAATGTTATTATCTAATATTCATTGATAATTGGTTTGGAGGTATGGTTAACTTTACATACAAATACGCATTAATTATCTGTATTAACTTTAAAGTCTGATTCTTTAATAACTATATTCAAAAGTTAATATTACTTGTGAGGGGTTTTACTTTCAATGTCTATAATAACTTGAGTAGTATATTGAACTTTTGTGACAGTGTATACACATTACACATGTTTTAAATTAATTTCACGTAATATAACATTATTAAAATTATCCTTCAATTACGTTTAAAAATAAACTGTACCTTAGAAGATCCTCTAGAAAACCACAATCGTAATAAAAATAATATTTCTTGCGTAAACTATATTTTAATAAGTTAATATAAAAATGATATTAAAGTTTCTAAAAGTTTATAAATTTCATTTAGGCTTAATATTTAAAAATTTTAATGTAGTAGCTTAATTATAAACCATACTTACTATGTAAGTAAACTTTAATAACAAAGAATAAGGGTTTAATCCCCTATAAAAGTGCAAGTGAGTATGCAGTCCACCTGATGGTAAGTGGTCATTGCCGCCCATGGGCATCTAAAGCCGTACATAATTATGAAAGCCAGCTGGCATATACATCCTTCCATCGAAAAGCAAGAATTGCTTCACGCTGGAAATAGATGTGGTTGTAAACACTCCTCCGGTCGAACCACACTGGATCTACCATCTATTGGTGTGAAATATTTTAACATAACTTTTTACTTGAGAACCTTATAGTTAAAATATATATTTTATTTCACTAAATATGTTTTGTGAAGATTTGTAACTGTACTTTTTCGTAAATAAAAATCTACACGTAAAATGTAAACCTACTCTAAAATGCAATTCTATTCACTAATTTTAGAATTAACCATACAAACAATAAATAAAGGCAGGACTAACTATTTTACCCACCACCTTTCTAGCTTACCTGACCTCCTTTCCTAATGTAGTACAGAAATATTTCAGATATTGAATAAATATATTAAGAACTTAGGAAAAATCAATGCTGTTTATATAGAAACTTACCGTTTCGTATTGTTTGTTCGTTCGGGTATGTTTTAAGATTCAAGGAAACAGGGCCTGAAATAGAAAATATATTGTATTATTATATATGTACCAATAAGTAAACCCACACTGAAATAATATATTAGTATGAAAATAGAATATGTACAAAAAGAAGTAGTAAAAATTAGAATATCATACCTAACCTTAATTGCTTACATGAAACGTTAACAGTAAAATATATTTTATATACCTATAACTAAGTTTCAAATTTGTGTAACTTTTTGTCTTTAATAAAACTGGCTATGATTGCTTACAAACAAAAACGTTAATAACATATTTTGAATTGTAAACAATTTCTCTATCTTTACAAAAATAATAAGGCTGGTAACGCAACGGCATTGTACTACGAATTTTTTATCGTGTTCGATTCAAATAATTTACTCATCGGGATATCCAGAGTGAGAGCTCACGAAGCCGTTTTTGTGTATGTCAGGGGAAAAATGCAGTATAATGCCGTATGAACGTAACGGAAGTTAGATTTGTACTTTAATATAACAAAGTTATTATACTTAAGCTAACTTATTTGCAGTTATCAACTACAAACATATACCATCACCTATTTACACTGTTTTAATGCACTAAGAACTTGGAGACGTAGTTATTATTACATTAAAGTAAATTTACAATTATGACAACATTCGCTGTTATTCAGTAGATCGAATAGTACACTTTTATTATACCATGTCTATCAATTTGCACTTGACCACCGCGGTGGACTTTGGCCCAATCCTTTTAATTTTGGTAGGGACCGTTGTCCAGTCGTGGAACATTAATGGGATGATGATGACTGTGTCTTGTAGGTATCGTACACGTTACAAAGTTACGTAAGAATGCATATTTAAAATTAGAATAGAATGTAGTACCACTATGGTGTCATTATTACATTCTGGGACTTTTATATATTATAGAACTAGCAAACGAGTGTGCCGTTTATCTGATGTAAGTGGCAACTGCCCGAAGACAATTAATCCCAATTATGCTTGCAGTCCTACCTGCGGTTAGCCACAGGCGCCGGAATACCCCCGAGGATGATATTGGAACTCTTCATATAATATATATCACCCTTTACCCTTCAGTTCCTACTTATCCCTAATATTTACATACAAAATACATTTCTTATTTAATAGACGTATTACTACGTTGTTGTACATATTATAGTACAATTGTTATTGTTTTAAACATATTAACTATACAAGTTTACCCGATCTATGTACATACGAAGGAATTCTAACACGGAAGGTTTTAGTTAGTGTACATACACATCTCAAAATCGTCTACATCATGACAAGAAGTTAAAGTAGAAAGATAAAAAGAATTAATTAAATATAACTGTTAGTTACATGACATTTTGTTTCCTATAATTGGTGCAAATTAAGTGAAAAATACTGGAAATTTATTTATTATTGCTTCCCGGCGATTTCAGTTTTAATATTATTGACATTGATTTCGTATTTAAGTTAATATTTCAGGAGCAATATGTAGATAAAAAATAATTTGCCAATATTTTTGTGTCATTTAGTTTACCACATTATCAGACATCAAGATTTTTACAGTTAAATATAAATAGAGAACAGTATTATTATCCGTAAGGTTGCTTCGGATTCCAACTGTCGAATATAAATTAATTTAATTTATTTATGTTTTCTATTAATTATTAATAAGTAATAATAGCAAGTTAATCTTCTGCCTTCTGACTGAAATATTAACTTATATTTTTGTTGGATGATTTGGATTTTTTCTCTAAGTACTTTCTAATTATACAGGCTCCAAAGAGAAATTAAATTTACCTATGACTCTAACAGAATACATGCGTTTCGACAGTCGGTACCTTCACAAACTTTCAACCGTATTAAAGTAGTTTTGACCCCAAAAAGTTAAGTGACTGGTGCAGATTAGTTTTTCTTACTGCCAGGTGGACAATCGAATTCATCGCTGATGTCGTGTGGACAGTCCAAGACGCCATCGCAGCGTCGTCTCGCGTCGATACACTGACCGTTCTCGCATCTCCATTGGTTCCTGTCACAACCGCCTAATGCGGAACGCTACGTTTTATAATCCTTTCTTTAAGTTCCTGTGTTAGTATGTGCGGGTCGAATATTACTACTCAATGTTTAACTTCTACCACTTAACTGGCAACATGATGGCGACCCTTAGCAAAATAACCTGTCGTAAATAGGCTTGATGGATTCATGTCTATAGTAAAATGTAGTCTTATCACACGACAAATTAAAACTTACTTAAAAAATACAATCCGTTTTATACGTTTTATTAGTTAAACAATACTGTTTAAATTACACTATATCTATTATGAATGCTGATTTATAAATGACAAACTTTCTTAATATCCTGTCCTAGTGTTCATGTACGCGTTAGTAGAACATAACATTTTGATTTTCTATCGGCTTAAGCTGTTAGCGTCTGTCAGTCCATTAGTGATACTTATATTATATTGTTATTGAGTGAATATTCAATAAGAATTTAAATACGCTAAAATATTTTGCATAGAATTACGCTGATGTATACCTATACTATGAGTTCTATCCTCTTAAACTATTTTAGAAGATATGCGAACATCGTTACTAAAGTTCATTATGGTCAGTAATAAACAAATTACTCTACATTAACTGTAATACCTACTATACATGTACCTACTTTACACAAACCTATGATAATAAAAATCATAATTTATCATAAGGCTTTAGCCACATATTTTAGGAAACATATGTACCTAAACGTAAGAGTGTAAAATCTGAAAATTGATTTAAATACTTTACTAATAAATTAAATTTTAACATGTACGACGTTATTTCAGAGTACATTTTTACGACCAAATTAGTATATATCTATGAAAATGATAAAATTACACAATTGTAGTTATTATGCAGTTTCATATATGTACCTATACCTATTAATAAATGACTAGCTGTGCCCCCACGGTTGCGCCCGTGATTTATAAAGAGATGATTTATGTAGGGTACGTACAATCTGTAAGAGCCACTAGAAATGATGCCAAAGATACACTACATATTATTTTACTTTATTTTAAAGTCACTATCCCCCGTCTTCCACACTAACTTCCGAGTAATCTTTTTCATTGACATCTCCTTGAACGATCAAGCTAAAGTTAAGTTATTGTAGAAACTTTAGGAAAATAGGAAACAAACTAACTACAAAATTTCATTATAACACCTCTATGTAATGAAACTGCCTGGTTCAGAGAGGTCAAGCTTAGTACAAAATTGGTTAATTGTATCTCTCATATCCATCAACCGATTTCGATAAATTATAGCCTAAGCCTTTCCTCAACAAGTTACCTCGAAATTTAAAAGATTAACTCAAACCTAAGATTACTTTCAGATATTACTGCGTTCAAACAAACAAACAAATAAGAATCTGCTGACCATTATATTATTAGTGTCAATACAGATAGGTACGGTACCGCAATATTAGAAAATAATGAACCGAAAGTGACCTTGATATGATTAACTCTACGAGTTTAAATGATAAACTATTATAACAAAGAAATTATTACCTAGTATGGGAGCGAAAGTGGTGATGGGCGGTCGGATTGTTGGACGCCTGTTGGGGGCGATGGTGGTAGGGCAGTCCCACTCGTCTGACTGGTCAGTACAGTCCGGATACCCATTGCAGTAGTCCAGCGCCAAGATGCAATGTCCAGACCTACACTGCCATTCGTCAATTCGGCAACCTGCTACACAAATGAAATGTGTCAAACCAAAAAAAATTACAATAGATCTCAGATTTTTTAACGACTTGAACCTACTTCCGCTTTGTTTCGCTAATGAAGAATTAGCGGAGTAATTTCATACTAAACACATAATTTTTCCATAAATAACATCATTTATATAACACAAACACTAATAAAACACTAACACAAATTCCAAAATTAAACCATTTAAAAGATGTTACTACTGCTAAGTTTATAACAGAAAAGGTTTTCAATTATAATAAGACCTATGTTTGACACTTAAGTTCTCTACATTAATTTGCACACGGGGAAAAAATAAAAAAATGATATGTCACGAATTATTTAATTATTGAAAGCTAGGGACGTATAGATTCTGTAATACGGTTTTTTCCTAATTAGAAATAAAGTATACTTGAAGTAAATATATGAAATAATACCTATAACTTCGACATCTACAAGCAATGCTTTGAAGTATTTGAACAAACTACGTCTAGATAAAATCAGCCACTAAAACAGAATTACGGCCATCACATATGGGGTATTTTTAATTTTTTTTAAGGTGTTGTCTGAAACTATAAGGAAACTTACAAAAATCTGAATGGAGTTACGGGGCCGACGTTGAAAAAACTAAAATAATTTTATTTTTATTAAAATCGATCTCGTATTTTTTAACCAATTGCGCATTCCTTGCAATTTCGGATTTGGCTACCCATGAATCTATGGCACATTTAAACGATTAATCGCCTATACATCTATGACTTCATTTATAACAATATTTACTTACTTGTATAAAAGAATTCTGGTATAATTGTATATAAATGTATATAAATGTTTTAAATGGAATAATGTAAATTAAATAAAATAACAATAAATGACATTGACCAATTGTTTGTCATGGCCGCAATGTAAATATAATATTAATTATCTTTTTTGCTAAATTATCAATGAATATATTTTGATTATAATATAGGACCAATGGCGTACTAATATACCATGGCATTTTTTCGTAATGTTTTAAATTTATTATTTGAGACTTTTGTGATTCAAACTAAAATAACTATAAATAAATCCTGTCGTGGCCAAGATACGAAAGAAAGAAAATCTAAGTAACAAAATGAATAGTTATCAAAAAATACGGCAAACAAATGAATGCTCGCATGCACCTAAAAATTCATGTATTCTAATTACGCAAACATACTCATACATAAACGCGATAAATGGTTGGCAAATCTAAAATATGAGGCCATACAATTATCTTAACATGATCACAATCTACGAAACGCTAAAAATGCATGAAACTAAAATATAAATTGGTAATAGAGTAAAGGCACCAACAACACTAAACGACTCTAAAGGGCAGCCGACTAAGGCGTAGATCGTGCCTACTGGAGTCTTTGAAAGGGACACAATCTGGTACATAATACACTCATTCAACATTCCATACTGATTAGAATAATAATACTTTTTGTGTACCAGAATTGTAACAGTTTTGTTCATCGGAGAAGTCCGAACAGTCATAGACATTGTCGCATCGCATCAAGTGGGGTATGCATCGGCCGTTGTAACAGGTAAATTCTGATTCGTGGCACGGCGGCATCTCAACTGGAGATCGGGAGGGCCTCGTCACATACCATGCTGCACATTAGCGCAACTTAGCTTACTCATACTGACATGTTAACTAACCACTAATCAAGCAATCGACAAAACGCTTATAAAATATGACTTTTATCAACAATTAGCAATGTCGTTTCAATTAATTACTCTAACAATATATAAAAATAATGTTTCTAGCCTAACGTTTTCGATCGAACCTTTTGTAGAATATCTTTCTTAGTATTAATAGTCATTAACTTGATTATTATATTCTATTTGCTGACGACTATATAAGTATCTAGAACAGTGCAGTATTAAGTGCCAACAGGCATTTTTTTTCTGTGCATGTAATCAATTCATTCAAGTGAATACAATTGTGCTCAAGTTATAGTTGCTATAAGCATGTAATTATGTGCTTTGTGCTTACGTTGACAAATGTGCCATAATAATTATATTTGTATTGAATTGAATCGAACGAAATTTAAAACATCATTAAATTAAATAAAATTTAAGCTGAACAATCGAAGAGATATTGAATTTTAATTTACAATTGGTATGTCAAGGAACAAATTTGATACTAACGGCAATTTTCTTCGTCAGATTTATCGACGCAGTCCGCGTTTCCATCGCAAACGAATTGGTAATTGATGCAGCTTCCGTCCGCACATTGATATTGAGAGTCATGGCAACCTGGAAGAAATATATATATTAGATACTCGAGGGTCCCAAACTATGCTAAAAATAAAACTCACCCAAGAGACTAGAGACTTACCGGAATTATCAGGTTTTATGATGTTAGTGCAGTTTATTTCATCACTGCCGTCTAAGCATTCAGTCACATTATTGCAATGTAGAGCGTTGTTAATACATTCACCATTTTGACATCTATAAAAAGGACCAATCACTTATATTAACGAGGTGTACAATTTGACAATTTCATAAAAAATAAAATAAGAAAACTAGCTGATAATGCGCATTTGCAGGGCAAAATCGGATGCTATAATATATAGGAGTTCGCGTTGACGAAAAACATACGGCGCAGCGGCAAATAGGGTGGTACTGCTAAACTAGAGTGATCATTTTAACACCGCAACGAAACATTACGCTGCAAAAAACTAATTGCAATTTCGATGCTTCTTAAAATTTGTTAGAACAATATTTAGTCCTGTTTCCATCTAGTTTTGCATTAGTTTGATCTTATTCCAGCGTTACACAACGCAGAGCTAAGATATCAAGGATAATCGCACAGACATACAATAATCTTTATACAATAAAACGCAAAGCTTCGTTCGTCCTATATTACTAACTTGTAAAGTTACCTGAAGTCGATCGAGCTGTCACAATCATCGCAACCAAATTCGTCGGTCTTGTCGTCACAATCGCTGATAGAGTCGCAAAGTTGACTTTCGGCCAAACATTTGTTGCCGTCGCATTTGTGAGCGCATTCTTTAAAAGAAATAGAATTAAATTGTGAATATACATAAAAAATTAAATTGTACGACGATACACAAGAAAACAAAAATATATTGTTTGTGATTAATACAATTTTCGCTTTGCAAGTCGCCGATTGCAGTATCAAATGCTATCAAAGTTATATTAGTCGCATGTGTTACGTGCTATAAGCATAATTCAAAGGGTAATAATTACTTATATAATTAAGGATTGAAATATTTGCTTATATATACATGTAAGATAAAATGCAGTGGCATAATTTGCATATTACACAAGTAAAGAAAATGTTGTCAAATATACAAAAATAAGCAGAGAAGCAAAATAGAAATAATACGTCTGTATACAGGAGGATATTTTTTTTACGACAATAGATACTTTTTTTATACGATTTTGTAATGTAAGTTAACGCGAGAAACGTTTCTACTGCTTATTTTTATATTTTAGTTATACGTACATAATCCGTCCTGCAGCCTTCAACACTCATTATGGAAAATCTTTCTTATATACACGATACAAAACGTGCTACAGTGATATTTATCAAAATGCACGGTTAATATGTTACGTTGGCATGAATGGCTGTAAGATGGATGGTACGTCAAGGTGGTATAACTTCATATGATGATGGTGATGGTGATTACCCTGGCAGTTCTCCTCGTCTTCCCCGGCGTCGCACTCAGGATTCCCGTCACACTGGGAAGCGCATGTCACGCTGCCTCCAGCACACGTGAATTTATCTTCAGGACATCCTTTCTCTATAAAGTGTATAATCGATTTAATATATCGTTGTATCGTTTGTTTGCTTATTTATGATAATAATACAGTCATTTTGACGTTGCCTTCTATATGGGGATTGGTCTATGCAAATTAGGTTGCTTAAAACTTTTGGTAGCCTTTTGTACCGGGTAATTTCCGGCATCTGACAAACTATACTACTATAAGTACGATCAAAATAAGTACGTATAAGTAAATCATACGATTTAACTACTCATACTTTTTAGTTAATGTTTGTATCCTATGTTACCGGGTAAAATGAATCGAATACTCAGTTTTATAAGATTAATGCAAACGGCAATTATTACAATAACATATATCCAGTAATTAAATAAAATTAATAAATATCAATGTTTTCCTTATAAAACAGACATAATAAGCTATGATACTAGTAGGTAGAACTTTTAAAGATTAGATATAAAAAATATTCAACCTTAAAATATTTAACTTTGATTAATTAAGTAATCACGGCAACATTAAGTAGTACATAAATATAGTAGAAAGGTTAAAATCACTCACAGAGAGCTCTATTAAGTAAACTCTCTTAATAAATTTGAAATGATTACATTTTTATTACAATGAACAAAATCTCTTAAAATTTGCTAAATGAAATAACAGTAAGCAGGGCACGACCTTTGCAAGTCCTACCAATGGGAAAGTAATGCTACCAGGCCCTCATAAATTAATTGAAGAATATATTGTGTAACTGAATTCAAAGGGAACGCAGCCATTTTATCATTATCAGCAATTAAAGTTTGAAGTCCTGATGAACAGTAGTAAACATAATAATCATATACATATATAGTCATACATCACATAAAACTTCACTGGAAAGTAGACAATATTCTACCGTATATTTTATATACACTGTTACCAAGATGCTTTGTTCATGCAATTTACTTACTCGTGCAATTTACTATGCATTATCATACAATTATGCACAAAGCATTCCAATATTCTTACTCTCCGTATGAGGTACATCTGTGAGGTCTCCGTTGTTATCCACAAGAAGTAGAAGAGGTTTAGATTCGATCGTGCTTAACTTACCGCAGTTCCGTTCATCTTCACCTCCCGGCCGACAATCTTGTCGACCGTTGCATCGCTTCGCAATGTTAATACAAGACCCGTCTTGACACCTGAATTCGTCTCTCTTACAAGTGCAATTTATTTCGTCTGACCCGTCATCGCATTCCTTCGTCCCGTTACACCAGGAAGCAGCTTCAACGCACTTCCCACTCGAACACTTATATTGATAAGCCATGCATACTGTGCCTGCCATAATATAATGCACAACCGTAACCTTGATTATATAAACAGGGAACAAATATGTTTTATTAGGTGCTCTGGTCAATTTTGTAAGTCTATTGCTAAACTGATTGCACTAATAATATACGAATATAAATAATGTAATAATATAAAGGACGGTAACGGTAAACTGAGTTCTGTTAATCAATAATATGGATTTGTTGTAAATTTTGTTATGTATATACATAAGTATGTTGCATGTAGCAAGCTGTTAGGTTATTTAATTAATATTAACTGCCTTTCCTAGTTATGAGGAAAGACCCGTATTCAGCAGTTGGACCTAGTTATGGTTGCTCCTGATAATTCTCAGCAAGGCATATTTACAGTTATATTTCTTGGCTACTGTGACAACCCTACGTTAACTATTTACAGAGACCAAAATTTTGAAAAAAATGTGAGAAAGTGTCAAACCATAGATGCAATCTCGTTCATCAGAACGGTCCTGACAATCATGCGTGCGGTCACAATGTTTGGATGCAGGAATGCAGTATCCATTGTCACATTTGAAGTCGCCGTCACCACATGCTAACCGGTAAAAGAAAAGTGCTATTCTCAAACAATTCAGACCATAAAATTTACTTGACAAATTTTACAAATGTATCATTCATGTAATGCTTCATTCGATGCTGAATAAGAAGAATAGAACGAAATGTAGTGAAAGCTGATGCAGCACGGAAAATGGTCACTAAAACAATCTGTACAACAATAGAAAGAGTGAAGTAGAAGACAATGCGAGATTCGAAGAAGAGAAAGACAAGACAAGACTGAAAGAGACCCATGTGGTATAAAAACTTACGACAATTATGTTCATCGGAATAATCTCCAGGGATACAATCGTAACGGCGATCACATCTCTGGTACGCGGGGATAAGCTTTCCATTTCTGCATCTAAAGTACTCAGCGGCTGTAAATACATGCAAAGCTAATAAAAATACTATAAAAATATCTAATCTTAAACTACGCAAGCATCAAAGCAGTGATAAATGTTTCGGTGATATATATACAGGTGATACTGAACTATATACGTGAGAGACCGAAGAGTACTAAGTAAATAACGTTCCAGTGTAATTAAAAAAGAAATAAATTATAGGTATATTATCCGAATCATTCAAGATTAAGATCAAATAAAAAAGTAAATATTTTTGTTCTTTATGTACTTCGTTGAGTAAACTGGCATTTCCTATTTGTAACTGACTTCAAAAAAAGGAGCAGATTCTCATTTCGTCTGTAGGTTTTCTTAACTATAATCTTTAATGATTCAGATGATACATATATAAACGTGCGAGTACACTACACTTATTTGCAACGCACTCTCACCCGCGAGACAGTTCCTTTCGTCAGACCTATCCGTGGGGCAGTCTACGCGGCCGTCACAACGCTTGTTCCGCTGAATGCAATTCCCGTGGTCACATTGCCACTGGTCTGATTGGCATCCTTTTATAGAGTGGGTTCGAATATTAGCAATAAATTTGTTAGTAGGTCCATATACATACGGGTAACATTGGCATTACATTCGAGATTTTTTTACAAATCTTAAATATTTTCACCTAGTGTAATGATCAATGTTGACGTTTTTAGTTAGTTTGCATATACTTACGACATCCGATTTCGTCGCTACCATCACGCGGACAGTCCTTATATCCGTCACAACGTAGAAGAATGGAAATACAATCTCCATTTCTGCATCGAAACTTGCCCCTATCGCTGCACACGTGGTCGCCAGTCCAAAATAAGTTCAAACGCGAGACTTACCATATAAAATCCAAAAGAAGCATGTGCAACAAGTATAAACATCGATTAGTAAGTGTCTGCATGGGATGTTAAGTCACATCCACATCAATTAGACGTTCAGAATGCAAACATACCACAGTCTAACTCATCGGAGCCGTCTAAGCAATGGTTGACACCATCACAGCGCTTCCTGCTTTCGATGCAAGAACCGTCACCGATGCAACGGTACTCGTCAGGTCTACACTCTGGAAACAGGAGATCGAAATGCAGTTGCAATCTTGCCTTTTCATTCTATTGCCATTTCAATATCCCGACTTGTGCATTAAGTCTTTACCTGTCAATATTTCCCTGGAGAGCGTATTGGATTTTTGCAACAAAACCATCAGGAACTTATTTTATGAATAACGATCAATCGTAATGACCCCGGATTTTGATACTTACGTTTAAAATTACCTTTGGAACGGTGTATTGCAAAGCATGCAAGCCCCAGAATATGCTGAAGTTTTCTATAAATAACCTATAAACCCAATCCCAAGGACAAAGTGTAATACTGTTGTAGATATATTTACCGCAATTATATTCATCTTCTCCCCCTGCGCAGTCAACGACGTCGTCACAGCGACGTCTATTTTCGATACACTTCCCATTATCGCAGGTGAAATCGTCTTCTCCACATGATTCTGTAAAGAAAAATTATTAATTTATTATAAAGACATACAAATAATACTGAAAAGACAATCTGTGGCACTACAAAGACGCTTGTTCGAGACGTTTCAACTTATTTCGCAAGGGTAACAATGCGTCTGTGGTAAACATTAATATAACATTAAGATCATATTTTATGTACATTACAAGTCTTCATTTATAGCAGTGAATATCCCTATGGACTTTAACTCGCAATATGAGTTAAATTGGATTTGGCCCTATTTTTTTTAAATATATCAGTCTTGTAAGTACATTTTTAAATGCAATTATTTTGTACATATCACAGTATATTTTTTTTATTTTACAGTGATGAAATGCTATATATTTTGATATAAAATTGTAGGTAACGTAATTACTAACCAAGTTGTGTAAACAACAAAACCAATAAAATTGAAATAAACAATATTCGATATCAGAAATAACCAAACTGGGCAAAGTATACATATTTATTATCCCAAAATCAATGCGATTGAAAGTTACTAGTCAAAAATACCACAAGGTATAACAACAATGCGATCACGTAACAGTCATACAAACATGGTTTGCATAAGTCGACAATAAAAGGCAAGAAAAACGTGCCGTTTCAAAAGGATTCTCCCGACATTTTTTCCTCAAGAATAAACATTTTCAGAAACACCTTTCCATAGTTAAAATTCTGCAGCCGCGGTCTGGCCTACGTGATATACTTATCACCAGGTACTAAGTAAAGTAAAGTTTAAAACCAGTAGCAAGAATGCTTACCTTTTTCTAAATACGCTTCTCTCCAAAAAAGAGAAAAATCGGCTGTTTATATTTGAGAGTTTGAAAGGTTGGTTAAAATACATTTAAGTAGATATACAAGTTGGCAAGAAAAACAAGGGACTCATTTCCGGAGGGTGTTAAGTACTAGACTCACGTCCAATCTAAAAATACGAATATCTACCTAAAAATTCGAAGATATTTTTGACAGGATCATCCATTAAATTAATTGATGAACAAATTCGCCAATAACTTAGCTTGCAAATAATAGTGAGACCAAGTCACGATAAATATATGAATTTTCCTGATAAAAAAATACCACACTTCATAAAATGGGGAGCAATTTTTAAAGAATTTTTTCTGTGTTTAATTTACACTTTGAATATGAGCTAAAACTTGTCCGTCGTTTAACATTCCTATTATGATAGGTATTTACACCGTTTTTAACAGATACGATATAAATGGGAAAATTTATGATTGCCCTAAAAATAGACTTTATATATATTTCGCGTTATAGAAAATGGAGCTACATTTTCTATAACATCTATACAAGTGTATCTGAGAAGCTATTTTTAAACGCCTAAGAAAATTAAAAGACCAATACAGGCAATTTATACATACAATGTATACAATATTGTCCTTACAATGAACTATGGGAAGTGTATTCATACCAGTTGCTATTTTGAAAGGATTTTCTATAATTTTTGATCAGGGGATCAAATTTCCGTTAAAATAATATCTGTGTAACAAACTCATATTATAGTTAGATGTTAGTAACAGCGGTATAAAAATAGTACAAAGACTGCAGATTCAACTTTGAAACCGGATTTTAGTTGTGGTTAAGGTATGTAAAAATTACTAGAGCGTTGTAGTGCAGGTAAGAGTGCAGTACCCACACTACTGGATAGCCTGGTTCAAAGGACTCAATCCTGGATAGGCAAAAATAACTCAGATAATTAACTTCGTTATACTTATATGGTATATCGTTATACGTATCTCACAGTGAGAGGAGACCAAGTGCGAGTTGGCAGACTTCACACACTTTTTGAGAACTTTTTTTTTTAAAGAACTCTCAAGTGTGCATGTTTCCTCGCGATGTTTTCCTTCACCGTTATAGCAAGTGATAATTAATTTAATTTCGAAAAATCAGAAGTACGCGCCTGGGATTTGATCCTCGGACCCCTCGACTGAGAGACCGTGATTCAACCACTAGGCTCTCACTGCTGCATGAAATTAGTATAGAAACTATCAAAAAGACGACATCTACATCAGTTCACGTCATTTGCATATATATATTTTAGATGAACTATACCTAATGCCTCAATTCTTCTGCTGAATGCGGTCCACGTTCTCTGTTTAAATTATTTTCTACTTTTTAGTACGAAAACGTAAATTAATATCTGGTGTTATTGATAGCAATGGCTGAGCTGATTTTGGGGAAATGATGTCTGTATAAAAATGTGACCAAAGCTCATGGTTGCACCCTAATGGTACCACGAGCGGAAGCTTGTACGCAAAATTATACCAAATAAGTTTGTAGTTATTATGTTTTTCGACAAATCATTTAACATTCATGAGTAAGCCTACTTTCATAATGCATTTATCGTACAATAAATCTCTTTAAACGAGGCAAAGCTCATGCCTGAAGACAGTTGTCAACATATTGACTACAGTGGATGTATTGTACTGCAATTACCGTTTCGATTGCATGTCATTTATGATTGAGGACAACTCGGCAATCTTCTCGATTCTAGATTAAAGTATGATAGTGCTTTGTAAATGTACTATCAATCAAAACATTCATATATCAAGTAGTGGATTGGTACCAAGGCCTAAGGATGATAATACTTAATATTAAGCATTAGGACTGATGACGCAATCATCCAGCGATTTAGGCCGAAGTAGCGGGGCAGGAATGCATTTAAATCAGTTTATAGCTATTCGTTTGGTGTTTAGAATACGATGTCCTTGATTTAATGATCGAAAGACAATTATTTGTATTAAATGGGTGTAACCATTTCGTAATCGCTACCTACTGTAAAACTGATTATGTTGCACCTGCATTAAATTTTTCCATCAATACGTTTCATAATCAAAATAAAATTAAGATTATATTTAATCGGCTACACAACAACAATTGAACGATTTGTATTTGCTTAGAAATCAAGAATTAATTTTCAACAAACAAAGTGAATCGAATCTATGGAGAATAACTAACTACAACTAATTGTTATAATACATCTTTGATTGTTCTACGGAGAGGTGATGTAGTTTATAATTTAATTATACTGCAAACTAAACCACGGGACATATTCCTCATACGTCCGTAATACTATGTTCCAATCGAAGAAGTTTAACTTAGCCATACATATAATATCTCTGGTTCTAGTTAAATTATTTAATTTATGTATGATTATACTTGTATAATAAGGGTGCAATCTATCATGTCTGCTGAGTCTATTACTGCAACGGGGATACCTGGAGCAGTCACCACCACGCGGCTCCATTGTGAATGGGTGGATTCCATATCCACTAGCCTGGGCTGCACCATATTGATTGGAATTGCAATTAAAGGATGTTATAACATTATAGTATCAACAACACTTGTACTTTTTAACAATTTTCATATTACTTAACTTGCATAGGAAATGCACGATCATTTTTATCAGATAACTTAAAAAAATCTAAAATTTAAATTAAAAATTGATTATTTTTTACAAGTTCCTTGAAAACTAATTGCTAATGTAAACTGTAATGTCAAATAAATTAAAAATACGTGTAATGCAATATTTACATATTTTAGTAACGCAACTTTTTGAATAAATATTGTGGTCGATATTAAATAGGTACATACGAATTGGGGACGTAGATATCGAGTAAAATGAACAACGGATGTTGTGTTTTAGATACATTCATTAGACAGTTTTGACACAACTTTATTTTCCTGACATTATCCGCGACTTTGGCACGGCGGAGTTTTAGTATGAACTAACCCAATATACCCATTTGTATTTTTGATTGATGCTCTCAACTAATAGGCACACAGTAGAATTCACTGTGTTACGAATGTTATTGACATAACAAGATAAGTACATAGACCCGGACTCCGAACAGAAATCTAAATCATCAATTAGACGTCTACTTTACGGAGGATCGAAATCGGGTATATCTTAAAGACAAGTAGGGTGTGTTGGGTATATAATTTATTTAGAATAAAATTTAAATTTTGATCGCATTATTTTAAAAGGATGAGATTTTTGGATAGGATCTTGGCCATTGGCCCTTAAGTGGTTTGCTCGGATCTCAAAATTTTTTTGGATTTAATAAATAGAAAAAATATTGAAAATTATTATTATTCCAATTACACTTTTTAACAGTATCAGGATATTTTGAGTAAATATGTGCACTTTTCAACGACTTAGTCAGTCAATAGTAAAATACGCGACTTTCAAAGTCGAATATCTCAGAAATCATTTCACATACTCATAAGTTACTCAACCTAAGTTTTTCACAGGTAAATAAAATACTTCTTTGAATTTACTTATACCTTTCAAATCTCATGCCTTTTTGTGGAATGGTTACGACGTTATGAAAGGGGGAAAACACACTGAAGCGTGAACACACTGCATACATGAGGAGTGAACGTGGCCTGTCGAACTATCTTGCTTCTGCTTGTTTTGGTCACTCTCCCATACGTCATCAAGTCGTATAGCTATCGTGCAGTTAGCCAGGGTTTCCTCTCATAATGAGAGCATTTTAGGCTTTACCCACCTTTTTTTTTATAAATTACCTAACGATAAGGCAGACGGGGTACCTGCTGGAAAGTAGTCACCGTCGCCTATGGACATGTGCAACTCCAGAGAAGTCGCCAATGTATCGCCGGCTTAATCCACCTTAAGCCTTAATTAACTTAAGCCACTTCAGTTTTAGTCTACCACTGTTGCCTTCATATACAAGGTTTTTCTATTTTCATACCGGAGCCGTTTATATTTCTGATATCCTCTACGCTCGCAACAAAATCTATTTCGCTGTTACCAAACAGTTTGCAAACGTAGTGCAAAGAAGGATATGAGCTGAGAAAGTCGGTTATTTTAAAATCGTATACTTCAATTTTATTTATTACCATAGGTTATTTCACAATATTAACCGTCTCGAATGCTTCCTGCGGAAGTGTGCTGCGCCACTGAATCATTGAACCCTCGAAAGCTTGTAATAAATATTGTTATCTCACGTGAAACGCGGTGAAATTTAATTTGGGGGTGCGTTCAAGCAACGGGTACAATCCGAAACAATTTGCGTCGTATTTTTACTCTAAAGGTCTTACCATCGATAAAACAAAGTTTATACGCTATTTTCATATGCGAGCATAAAAATATTTTGGATATGTTTGTACAACAAATATGCATGACTCAATTATTGTTATTTTAGAAATTTGAAGGTGGTGGACCTATCTTTGCACACTGGGGGTATGTACACGAAGAGTTCCATTGCAGTACCTCACGGCGGTATATTTATTATACTATTATCACAATCTAAGCTAAAAATAGCCTTGTACTCTTCCTGAAGTCTAAAGCCTCATATCTCTCCTACCGGTGTCTTTTTACCTGTAGTGGTATATGCATATCTCTTTTAGACATAAGGACTAAATAAAAGTTGGATTTTCTGAGTTTGGATTTTATGTAACATTAAAGTCTATATTTTAACCATTTGAGATAATGTTACCCTATTTGAGGATGTTAAAAAGCTATTTAACCACACGTATATTAAACTAATATCTATATAATATAAGACATCATCTAGTCATTAGTTTAGTTTTGCTTCAGAACTGGACAAATTGCCTAATAGCTTGACAATTAATTCAAGCACCCCTTTATCATCAAGCGTCGTACTCGAAACTTGGATATAGTTGACCGTCATTACCATAATCGTAAGACGCACTAAGGAGGTAACAGATGAGGGACGCGACGGTGAGCTAATACAAGAGCGACAGTTTGTTCGGCAACAGTCGCTGGCGACGAGAAGCGGCAGGCATCTGCGGCCGTGCTGTTGCTGGCCGTGTTCAGCCTGTGACGATCGTCGGATGTCGCTTCCTGACGCCGGCGATTGTATTTTTTTTATATGATGGAGAAGCAAACGAGCATGCCGTCCACCTAATGGGAAGTGGCAACTGCCGCCCATGGACATCTGTGATTCACCCCAGATAAGACCAGAATCCCAACTGAAGTCGACCCCCGACGTTGCTACCCC